>SJXQ01008409.1:802887-817750 GCA_006408695.1 Aepyceros melampus | reverse complement strand
TTGCTGAAGCCTGGCTTGGAGAATTTTGAGCATTACTTTACTAGCATGTGAGATGAGTGCAATTGTGTGGTAGTGTGAGCATTCTTTGGCATTGTCTTTCTTTGGGATTGGAATGAAAACTGACCTTTTCCAGTCCTGTGGACACTGCTGAGGTTTCCAAATTTGCTGGCATACTGAGTGCAGCACTTTCACAGCATCATCTTTCAGGATTTGAAATAGCTCAACTAGAATTCCATCACCTCCACTAGCTTTGTTCGTAGTGATGCTTTCTAAGGCCCACTTGACTTCACATTCTAGGGACTAAATTATATTCCATAGAAAGATGAAAGTCACATTTTAATTTACCAAAAATATGTAACTAGTTTATCTACACATAACTGAGGAAGAAGGACCCAGTCACAGCATAAAAAGTTCTTCAAACCATGTCACGTAACAGAAACGGATCTTTAGGTATTTAAATTTTAATTACATAATTTCAAATTCAAAGGCGAAATTAAATTCTGACACTGCAAAACCATACCACTTCTCAGCCTGGATGGAGGGGAGTTTGGGGGAATGGATACATATGTATGTTTGGCTGAGTCCAGTCACTGTCCACCTGAAACTATCACAACACTGCTTGCTAATCAGCTATTTGTTGTTGCTGTTCAGTCATTAAGTTGTGTCCAGCTCTCTGCAACCCCATGAACTGCAGCATGCTAGGCTATTCTGTTCTTCACATCTCCCGGAGTTTGCACAAATTCACATCCATTGAGTTGGTGATGGTATCTAACCATCTCATCCTCTGCCATTCCCTTCTGTTATAACCCCATATAAAATAAAAAGTGCAAAAAAAAAAAAAAAAAAACCCAAAAACTTACCACTTCTGTATCTGCTAATTTGGAATTAAAGATCTTTGTAGTATAATGAAAAAGTGAGTTTATTCAGTTTATTGAGTGCTAGTTGCTCAGTCATGTCTAACTCTGCAACCCCATGAACTACAGCCCACCAGGCTCCTCTGTCCATGGAATTCTCTAAGCCAGAATACTAGAGTGGGTAGCCAATCCCTTCTCCAGGGGATCCTCCCAACCCAGGGATCAAACCTGGGTCTCCCACACTGCAGGCATTCTTTACCGTCTGAGCCACCAGGGAAGCCCCAGGTATACAAATGGGGCTTCTAAATTGTCAGTTCACAACTATGAAAATAGTTTTATCAAATTGCTTTGTCTTCCCCTCCATTTAGTTTGGTGAGATTTCTCAGTGCAGTTGATCCTTGAAGGACATGGGGGTTAACCCAAGTATAATTTATAGTTGGCCCTCCATATTTGCAGATTCAGCCAACCATGGATCTAACAGTATTGTAGTATTTACTATTGAAAAATATCCATGTATACGTGGATCCGTGCAGTTCAAATCCATGCTGATCAAGGGTCAACCATATTCAACAAATGTTTAATAGTTTCAAATACTGAAAGGCTAACTAAAGAATACAGCTGCTGCTGCTGCTGCTAAGTCGCTTCAATTGTGTCCGACTCTGTGCGACCCCACAGATGGCAGCCCACCAGGCTCCCCTATCCCTGGGATTCTCCAGGCAAGAAACTGGAGTGGGTTGCCATTTCCTTCTCCAATGCATGAAAGTGAAAAGTGAAAGTGAAGATGCTCAGTTGTGCCTAACTCTTAGTGACCCCATGGACTGACTGCAGCCTACCAGGCTTCCCCATCCATGGGACTTTCCAGGCAAGGGTACTGGAGTCGGGTGCCATTGCCTTCTCCAAAGAATACTGAAAGTAATCTAAATCTGAGTTGTCTAAATAACTAATTAAACTGTGGTTAAGGCAGATCTTCAGAAAAGGAAGTGCTGAACACACTTGAAGAGAAGAATTAAAATCTGAACCTTCACTTCCATGAACCAGAGAGCTGCACAGTCAAGCAGATTCAATCAGCAACCTGAGCCCATGTGCTGCTGATGTTGATATGTGAATTAGAATAATGCCTTTCTGAGAATTCTTAAATAGTATAAGAACCTACATGATTTGTTCGGCTCAATATGCAAATGATCAGATCTTCAATTACCTAGGAAAAAAAGTGCAACTCTTACCCAACTACTAAGTCAACTATAACAGGACTGCTGAACTTAAAAAAAAAAAAAAATTCTAAGGACAAGGAGTATTTGCCCAGGAGGTAAAAAAAGTTTCTAAGTGCCTTCTCAAGGCTATGGAATGTAAAAGTGGGCAAGGATATAAATTCAAGGAATCTCAGAATATGGTTGGAGAAGGAAATGGCAACCCACGCCAGTGTTCTTGCCTGGAGAATCCCAGGAACGGGGGAGCCTGGTGGGCTGCCGTCTCTGGGGTCGCACAGAGTTGGACACGACTGAAGTGACTTAGCAGCAGCAGCATAATATGGTATTCTCGGTGTTTCAGAAAGCAAAGTCCATGTTTATGACATTCTGTGGTGGCATTATTATAAAGTGATTCTGAAGGAGATCAAATAGCAGACTTGTTGTAAATAGGAAGGAAAATCAAAATACAATATTGCTATTCTACATTTATAAATTCATTCTCAATCTTTAAACATCACATTATTCCAATCACTGTACACACTCTGAAAATAACTTGGTTTTCTTTCCACATATTTTCTTTAGTAACAAAACATGGAAGATTGACAGTCTTAAAACCCACATTTTAAAATGATGTTGCAGCTTTCAATGGAGTTCTTATCCGGTCTTAAAAGCCCAAGGCTAAAATACATGAGTGCTAAGACATTTTGCAGAAGGACTACTCGGCCAGGGTGATATTTTTCAACAGCACATACTAACTGCACTACCGGATCTGAGGTTGACTGACTCCAGGGATTTGGACAAACCACAGATATGGAGGGTTGACTATAAATTATACACTTTTAACCCCTGCACTCTTTAAGGATCAACTGTACATCAAGTACAAAAACATTCCATATCAAAGTGGGTTTTGATTTTCTTTTTTAGAAAGTATTTCAGTGTCTCACCATATTGGAAAAAATTTTTAAAAAGCAGAGACATCATTTTGCTGACAGAGGTCCGTAGAGTCAAAGCTACGGTTTTGCCAGTAGTCATGTATGGATCTGCGAGTTGGACCATAAAGAAGGCTGAGGGCCGAAGAATTGATGCTTTCAAACTGTGGTGTTGGAAAAGACTCTTGAGAGTCTCTTGGACTGCAAGGAGATCAAACCAGTCAATCCTAAAGAAAATCAACTCTGAATATTCACTGGAAGGACTGATGCTGAAGCTCCAATATTTTGGGCACCTGATGCAAAGAGCCAACTCATTGGAGAAGACCCTGATGCTGGCAAATACTAAGGGCAGGAGGAGAAGGGAGCAACAGACGATGAGATGGTTGGATGGCATCACCGACTCGATGGACGCAAATTTGAGCAAACTCTGAGAGATAGTGAAGGACAGGGAAGGCTGGCAAGCTGCAGTCCATGAGGTCACAAAGAGTCGGACATGACTGAGTGACTGAACATACACTCAAAAAATATTCTGTCTACTGATCACAAAAAATGTTTAATTAACCTCCTAAGAAAAGAAGTAAATGCTGACCATCTGGCATTAGCACTAAGTTTTAAAAAAATCATATCCAAAAATCAATTCTGTAATTAGATCTTGGCTCATATTTATTTCTATCCACCAAAAGCAAAATTTTAAGACATAGTTGCTCAGAAAGTAGTATTTTCTGGAAAGTTCTCTAATCTGATTGCTGCTAAGTCACTTCAGTCATGTCTGACTCTGTGGGACCCCACAGATGGCAGCCCACCAGGCTCCTGTCCCTGGGATTCTCCAGGCAAGAATACTGGAGTGGGTCGCCATTTCCTTCTCCAATGACTGAAAGTGAAAAGGGAAAGTGAAGTCACTCAGTCGTGCCTGACTCTCAGGGACCCATGGACAGCAGCCCGCCAGGCTCCTCCGTCCATGGGATTTTCCAGGCAAGAGTACTGGAGTGGGGTGCCATTGCCTTCTCCACTAATCTGATTAAACAAACAAAAAATACCTCCCCAACTGTTTCTTCTAATGTTCAACCAGACACAGAAAACAAAAATTTCCTGAAAAGAAACAGTATAAATAGAAGCATTTCAAAAATGTTTATACCTATAACATGATCAGGACTATCATGAGACAATGTTTTATTCACATTTTCTCCCCTGATATCAACATCAACACTTATTCAGGGTTGTACTATAGGAATATTTAAGTCTTCTTTCTCTAAGTCTTTCTTTACTTTTTAAAAACTTGCAGAAAGTTTGACAATGCATCTATAAGGGTTCCACAACAATTAGCTTACTTTCAAAAATCTTCACAACTATTAAGTCAATACATTTTTGTTCCTTTAACATATGTACATTTGCTTCAAAATTCTCTTGTCAAAAGGAAGCATGAAGGAACCACAGTCATTTTTAATAGAAAAAAGAAGAAATATGCGAGGCAGGGAGCCTCCACCCTCCTAGCATTTTCACAGAATGAAAGAAAAGCCATGTAGGGTCCCTAAACTGAATTACTGAAAATAACAGATTTTGCAGCTAATTTCCAATCTCCCTTAGCAGCAGCTTCCCAGCAACTAACAGATACAGTAAGTTGGGTTTATTTTTATATTCTAAAGCTTTATTTACTTTCTACATTCTACAGTATTAGGAAATAAAATATAAAGTTACATTAGTCAATTATATAACTCCCAACAGAATAAAAAATAATACAACCTAAAAAGAAAGCTTTTTGCCTTCTATTTTCTAATTTCTCTACATTGAATACATAAAATTTACAAGGTTATGAGTTATTGTTTAACGATTTTTTTAAAAGTACAACTTTATGGTGACATGTTTCAAATACATTCATTTGTTCATTTAACTCAGCATGTATTTCTGAGTGCCAACTATATGCCCGCACTGGGACAGACTCTGGTGAAGCATGTCTGTGGTCTCAAGCAAGGGACAGCTTTTAATGTACTTGATATTAGAAAAGTGAAAACTAGTGAAGGAAATGACCTGGCCTGGGTAGGCATAAGGCATCTTCCGTAAACTTTCTGGGGTAGATTTTAGCTGAAAGTGAGAAAGAACTTTTCAGCAACTAGAGTCGAGTGGCTGCCCCAGCGGTCCTTGCTCCCAGGTTAGGGTTAGGGTTAGGGTAAAGAACCTGCCCGCCAATGCAGGTTAGACAAAAGATACGCGGGTTTGATCCTTGGGTGGGGAAGATCCCCTGGAGGAGGGCATGGCAACCCACTCCAGTTATTCTTGCCTGGAGAATCCCATGGACAGAGGAGCCTGGGGCTACAGTCCATAGGGTCGCACAGAATCCGACACGACTGAAGCGACGTAGCACAGCGCAGGTGGTCCTGACTGGTTTGGGTCAGCATGATCCTTATCTCAAGAATACAGACCTCATCAGCACTGAGGAGGAGTATGGAGAGAGACAGGAGGTTCAAAGTCAACCGGCAAATGAAGTGAAAAGTCATGGACCAATTTAAAATTATATCACTGGGAGGAAATAAAATCTGAAGAAACAGCGCTGCTAATAGAGATGTTCATGATGACAAAGAAAGGTTAGGAAAAAAATTTAGACATCCATTTCCTATTAGGAATGATTTACTTTGACCATCATCCCATCTGTTGAAAAGGCCACAGAGAAAATCAGCTATATCTGACCTTATCAAATATTATAATCATAATATAATCTGAAATAAAAATAGGATGCATTTTGAAAACCCAAGATATAATGGTCCATTTCGATCCCCAAATGCAGCAAAGACGCTGTCTGTCCTCCAACACATCTCCAAGGCCGCGGCTGCAGATCTTGCACGAGTCTGGTAAATTCTCTGACAGCAGGTGGTCTCCCTGGTCACATGAGGATAAAATGAAGACTAACTGGGTCATTTCAGGCACAGACCTTAGCTAGACGCCTCAAATGCCAAAGCTATTGCTCTTTGACTTTTATTCTCCATGAAGGCATAAAACCAACCACCTCAGCCTTCAGTTTCCTAATTATCCTTAACGCATCCTTCCCATGGTACCACCTTCACTCAGTTCAACAAACACTGGCCACCCATGTGCTGGGCACAAGGCAACAGATGAACGGGATACAGTTCCTGCTCAGAGGGAGCTGACATTCTGATGATACCATGGCTCTTCACTTCCAGAAAATGCACATAATCAAAGAACTTCTGGCTCCCAACAGCCCATTCCCTGAAGGACTCTCTAGAGATCCATGAATCAATCCAGTATAAAAAACCACCGAATAAACAGGAGTCCAGAGCAGGCTCTTCATCCAGGAATAACTGTGAGTGACAATTAGATGACGACAGAACTTCAGAGCAAACACAGGCAGCCCCGGCTGATGACAGGGCTAAGATGGGGCGAAAGCACAGCGGGTCCTGAGAAAAAATATAGTAAGCTCGCCTGGAGAAACACTTGGAAGTATCACATGCCGTCTGCTAGTCCCATTAGATGTGGCTCTTTATATTCCAACCTGCAGTGGAGCTGCTGGGACTCGAGTTTCCTATCTTAGGTAGAAATAGGAGAAACAACCATTTTTGAAACTGTGAACAGAGAATAAAGCCAGCCAGATTTCATTTTTTAGGGGTCAGTTCATTCAATGAATCCTAGACAGAAGTAAAGTCACTCATCATGTTCCTTGACCCATGAGAAAAAAAGGGGGAAAGGTGCCCACGGGGAGTTACGGACCTGTGTGTTTCTGCGTGCTGGTTTACGTTACCTCTGCGTCGTATCTGACCGCTGCGGAGAAAAGTGAGAAGGCATTCTCCACGGTGATTCCTCGCTTGATGATATGCTGGCAGAGTTTCTTCAGCCTGTTTTCACAGTAGGACGTCGCCAAGTCCAGAAGACCTGAAAGCAAAGGGAAAGTATGGGATGCTTAATGGAGCTTCTAATAGTTTCCAATCATCTATAAATATTTCATTTTGGTGAAGAGAGTTATACAGATAAGTCAGCAGAAGCTTCTTAGGGAACAGTACGCTGAATCTTACTAAATAAATTCTCTAAGTTCGTCCCTTCCCCACCTCTGAAACACACCTCTCCTATACTCCGTTTATACAATTTCTTCTACAGTACAAAGGAAGAGGAAAAAATAGAATTCTCCTGTGTTTCCAAAATGATATTCTTAACTCATTAGCAACTTATACTTCAAGATTAAAAGAGTAAAGATCACAGTCATAAATTAACTGTGTCCATAATTAGTAACTGTGATATCTATATATATTTTCTACATTTTTTAAAATTGAAGTATAGTTGATTTACAATTTTAATTCTGCTGCACAGCAAAGCGACTCCGTTATGCACTTATATACTCTACCATGTTGTTGTTCAGTTGCTCAGGTGTGTCTGACTCTTCACGACCTCATGGACTGCACCATGCCAGGCTTCCCTGTCCTTCACCATCTCCCGGAGCATGAGACAAATGCATATTCCCTGTGAGGGACAGGGAAGCTTGGCATGCTGCAGTCCATGGGGTTGTAAACAGTCTGATCCAACTTGGTGACTGAACGACATATTCTCTTTTACATTCTTTTCCATTATGATTTATCCCAGGACATCAAATATGGTTCCCTGTGCTATACAGTAGGATGTGGTTTATCCATCCTGTATGTAATAGTATGCATCTACTAACCTCAAACTGGAAGTTTCTCTCTCACCCAAATTCAATACTATTTCTAAAGGCATTTACTTTAAATTGTTCTTAAAAACCAGTTAAAAACCAATAAATCTGAAACCTTTTACCCTTTAATACTATCAGAAAACTAAGATCATGGCATCTGGTCCCATCACTTCATGGCAAATAGATGGGAAAACAATGGAAACAGTGACAGACTTTATTTCGGGGGGCTCCAAAATCACTGCAGATGGTGATTGCAGCCATGAAATTAAAAGACATTTGCTCCTTGGAAGAAAAGTTATGATTAACCTAGACAACGTATTAAAAAGCAGAGGTATTACTTTCCCAACAAAGGTCCGTCTAGTCAAAGCTATGCTTTTTCCAGGAGTCATGTATGGATGTGAGAGTTGGACTATAAAGAAAGCTGAGCACTAAAGAACTGATGTTTTTGAACTGTGGTTGGAGGACAGTCTTGAGAGTCCCTTGGACTGCAAGGAAATCCAACATGTCCATCCTAAAGGAGATCAGTCCTAAATATTCACTGGAAGGACTGAAGCTGAATCTGAAGCTCCAATACTTTGGCCACCTAACACGAAGAACTGACTCATTTGAAAAGGCCTTGATGCTGGGAAAGATTGAAAGCGGGAGGAGTAGGGGATGACAGAGGATGAGATGGTTGGATGGCATCACCGACTCAATGGACATGAGTTTGAGTAAACTCCGGGAGTTGGTGATGGACAGGGAGGCCTGGCATGCTGCAGTCCATGGGATCGCAGAAACTGAACCATAAGAGTATGGGAAAGTTGCTCAGTTGTGTCCGACTCTTTGCGACCCGACGGACTATACAGTCCATGGAATTCTCCCGGCCAGAATACCCAAGTGGGTAGCCTTTCCCTTCTCCAGAGGATCTTCCCAACCCAGGGATTGAACCCAGGTCTCCCGCACTGCAGGCCGATTCTTTACCAGCTGAGCCACAAGGCGAGCCCAGTAAGAGTGCAAGGAGACATGTTTTTGACCCTGTGTTTTGCCAGTCCCAGCACGGCTGGTACCTATGGCGTCCTCAGGGGGCAGGTCCACTGCGTCTGTGTAGAGGTACTGGAGAAAGGCACGGTACACGCATAGGAGAACTGGTCTATCTCTATCACCTCCTTCATGTCCTCATTCCAGTAAGACTGGAACATGGATCGAAAGTGCTCACACCTGAAACAGAACAGCAAAACTCATCTGCTTAAGGCGGCGGGAGCAAGGATAAATAAGTATTATAGGGATGTTTACTCTATTTGAGTAGTACATTCATTCCATGTACAAGAACCAAAATATATTCCACATGCAAGGGTTTTTATATTCACCTTTTACATACACTCACTTTCATTCTTTAAGGTATTGCCTATTAAGACAGTAAGAATTATACATGGCCTCAAAGTAACCAGCACTTCAACAAGTACCACTGTTTGCATCTGACAGACCTCATTCAGATTAAGGTTTTTGCTTACCTGTTTTGTTTAAAAGATGTTATACAGAAGGGCATTTCAAACAATGAAATTGAAAAGAAATTCAAAAGTGACTGTTCAAACTTTTGATATGTATTAATATCACTCAAATGATTCAATGTTTGTATGTTACCAGCACATTCTTGCAATCAGCATTTTTATAATCAGCACATTCTTAAAATGGTTTTAAAAGTTAACTGGATTATGTTCAAAAGGATTTTTATTCCATTACCATACATGACAACTATCCTTCTTTTCTGACTCATCCTTAAAACAGCCACCATCTCAACTTTGTGCCTTTTCTTTGATCCACTCCCCTTCTCCTCCTCCCAAGCCTGTTACCAATTTATTTGTAAAGCACACTCACTAGGATAGTCACATATTTGAAGAAAAACTAAATAGGTCTTTTTGTATTGTAAGGGTTGCCATTTCCTTCTCCAGGGGATCTTCCCGACCCAGGGATTGAACCCAGGTCTCCCACATTGCAGGCAGACACTTTAACCTCTGTGCCACCAGGGAAGTCCTTTACATGTACAGATACACCTAAATGAGGAACTGATTTCTGAATATTTGATTTTCTTAATGTATAACATACTTCATAATTTTTAAAAATCATCTTTACAATCCTTTTTAAAATGAGTTACAGTAAAAAACACAAATATATTTTTAATATCCATTCAGAATACTGAAAGAATGGCTCTACTTACAATGGAAATTACCTCATCTGGGAGGGAAAAAGTTACAGTTGTCTAGGCAAGGGTTAATAGATGAACTTGGTCAGAACACTATGCAGGAAAGGGACCGATGGGCTGACCACAGGTCTTCAGACAGAAACAATTCCCCTTCCCCTTTTCAATTACTACTTTGATGTAGACACTTACTCCCTTAAAGTAATGAATGACATAGCATTTTAGTTCCCTAAAAACACGTTATTTTGTAAATAGATGTTAAACTAAATTTTGAAAAAAGACTCATTAATGGCCAGTTTAACTCTCAATGGTTAGATTTTATGTGCCTCTCTCTCAAATGGCAGCCTCAGTGAGCAATCATCTAGTTAATAAATACAAAGTTCCCTCACATTTATACAAAGAACTCCTGCCATGCACCATATTTAGAGAACATTTCTTCAACTGGGAATTAGATGTCTCTCAGGACCAGAAAGTCCAGTATTCCTAAGTTTTCTGCTTGTGAAAAATGAAGTTTTAACTGATGCTGCTGCTGCTAAGTCGCTTCACTCGTGTCCGACTCTGTGCGACCCCACAGACGGCAGCCCATCAGGCTCCCCCATCCCTGGGATTCTCCAGGCAAGAACATTGGAGTGGGTTGCCACTTCCTTCTCCAATGCAGGAAAGTGAAAAGTGAAAGTGAAGCCGCTCAGCCGTGTCTGACTCTTAGCAACCCCATGACTGCAGCCCACCAGGCTCCTCTGTCCATGGAATTTTCCAGGCAAGAGTACCAGAGTGGAGTACCATTGCCTTCTCCGGAAGTTTTAATTAAAAGAAGACATATACACTTTTCACTGATGGGCCTTTGTATTTTCTTAAACCTATATACAATTTTTTGATAGAAATAATTATGTATGAGCTACTTCATTTAACAAACAATACAGAAAAATATTCCCACATTATGCTTTTTCTAAAAGGCACATGAGTACGTGCGCACGCACGCACCACACACACACACACACACACACCCCACACAAAACTTTTCAATAATGAGTGGACTGATACTACGTGCAAAATTATTAAGTGTGCTGTTTCACTCTACTCCCAAGATTAGTTCTTATTAGTCTCCATTGTGTGGAATAACAAGGAAATGGAGACTGCAAAAGAGTCAGGTTACTGATGACTCTAAACTCATGAGAAAATACCTGATTTTCAAAACAGCTTTATGGACATGGATGTATTTCCCATCAATTCGAAACTTCAGATCGGCAGTTTCTGGACTGTCAAATTCCTTCTTTAGTGACTCTGCAACTGTTAGAAAGTCTTCATGCTCTGAAGGAAGCAAGCACATTAACACAGGTGCTCAAGCTTTGAAAGACTTCACAAAGATAGTGACTAGCATGATGGATAATTCCATTAGATTTTTGTCAGAAGAGTTCACACCTTACTCGACAAGTCAACTTTCCAGTATTAAAGTCAATGTCACAGAAATTAAATTAAATTTCACAGGCTAACAGGGAGACAAAAAATTCCAGGGGTCCTTGTCAGCACTGAATGAAGTTACTGCAGACACAGGAGATAGTTTTTGATCTCATCCTGAGATGAGAAGGTGAGTCTCAGCAGCTGATGATACCTAAATGTCGCCAAGTGTATAAACTATAAGAAAAAAATGTATCTTTGGATTCTATAAAGCAATTATCCTTCAATAAAAAATAAAATTTTAAAAATGTATACTTGGAAAGGCCAAAAACTGGTCTTCCAAACTAAGCTAGACATTAAAAATGTGTATTCTGCGGACTTCCCTGATAGTCCAGTAGTTAAGACTTCTCCTTCTAGCTCAGGGGGTGTGGGTCTGATCCCTACTCAGGAAGCTAAAATCAAAAAAAAACAAAACATAAAACTGAAACACTGTTGTAACAAATTCAATTAAGACTTTAAAAACATGGTCCACATTAAAAAAAAAATCTTTTTGAAAAGAAAAAGTTATAGATTGTCATTTTACGTAAACTCTCCTCTGGAAAGTTTGACAGTGTTCATCTAAGGCTGAGAACTGATCAGTTTTCCTTCACTGAAGCACTTTGGACACCTTTGCTCTGCTTTTAGGGTAGTTTCAAGGAGTTGGTAAATTCAATTCAAGGAGTCCTAAGAAACACATTCCTCACTTGAGTGGTCAAGCTAGAGTGGTGTTCTATCCCAGGGTGACCCTTTTCCCTCCCTATCGGGCATCTAAACATCCTTAAGCTTAAAAATTAATGCAGCACAAACAATAATCCTTACACACTATCTAAAAGCGGAGCAAATTTACTTAGTAGGAATGTGTACTTAAGAGGAGTAGCTTTACAAAACCATGGTCACACTGCCTGATAAAAAGGTACAAGGACATATAATTCTTACATATAAGTAGAACTGTGTCATTATAAAGAAAACTAAAGGCGGGTGTACAAACTCATGCAACACTTTCTTTTGTGCTTTACATGTGTGAACAAAGGAAAAGAGGAAGAAGATGGCTAACGGGGAAACTTAAAAATTCCAGAGACCCTCACTGGCATTGCTGAATGAAGGTACTATTGACGCAGGAGACCCATTTCCAAGTCCTCCAACATGAGGACTTCCCCCAAGACTCGCAGCAGCTGCTGTTACCAGGGCAACTCTTAAGGAGGGACAACTGCTAAAAGCTAGGCTGAAACCTAACAACGAGCTTTCCATGAGCTCTATTATCAGACTCTCCTAAGGAAATACCATTTGCCTAAGCCCTGTTACTCTAACCTACAGCCTCCCCTCTGACCCTGATGATCCAGAGCGCCCTTGGCTGTGGAGGAAAGGTAGATATTCTCTCAAAAACCGGACCCTATAATCTGAATCCCCAGTGAATGAAAAGACAGAAAATAACTAAGATGGGCAAAGAGTCCAAGAGCCTAGATTGTTACCCACCCTCCACACCCAAAACACAGTTCTCAGTACCTCAACTCCTGCATCTCGTCCTAAGGGCTGGACCACCTTGGTTTCTGGCAACAAGTATAGTACCACCCTCCAGGGAAGAAACTGTTCTCAGAGGCACCCATTCATCCTCTGACTTTCTTCCCAGCACTGTGCTGAGATCAGAAACCGCGAGGAAACAGACACTTCTGATGCTTAGAGGGTGGACAGGAAAAGAGGTCACCTGGGAGATATACTTAGTGACTGTACTTTTTCCAAACTTAATAAAAGAAAATGGTAGTACATTTGGTCTGAAAAGAATGTCTTCAAGATGAGGATTTTAAGATGCAAGAACCCGAGGGAAGCCTTTCATAAACAGGTCCAGGTTAGGCAGGTATATGAAACTTTGAAGACGTGTACAGGTCTATACATGTGTGTGAGTACAGCCAAGGAGTCCCATCCTATGAACTAAATTTTCTCTAATCACAACATTCACTGCAATCACTGAATTACAGTTAAAGAACCTGGAAAGGTTCCATTTCTTTAAGTTGAGCAGCAGCTTTACTTTTCCTAAACATCTTGCCCCCATGACCACAAAGACTGGTCACCTGTTGATGGGACAGCCCCAGCCGCCTGACACGCCTGAGCCGGACGTGTATTACAAGACCTTCAGTATCAACTGCTGGGCAACCCAACCCCATGCTGTCACAGCTGCATTAGTTTTCAAGCACAGGGTATCGTGACTCACTTTATTCCCTCTGCATTATAAACAAAAGAAGAGTATAGAAGAAATACACTGGCTAAAAGGTACAAATAAGAAATAAAAAGAGACTAAGATTATCCTGCTAATGGCTACTCAGCTTGATGACAGCTTCACACTTTCGATCAACAACAGGCCCGTGAAGGAAGACAATATTCAGAAAAGGGACAGATGACGTAACCAAAGATTACCCTGAATTCCACTATCCTTTTATTCTTTTTCAGGCCACACTGTGCAGCAGGTGGGATCTTAGTTCCCTGACTAGGGATCAAACCTGGGCCCCCTGCAGTGGGAGCACAGAGTCTTAACTACCAGGTAAGTCCCCCACTATCCTTCATAAAACCTCTCCTTAGCTCTCCTCCAAGGAAAAAAAAACTTTAAGATTGGTTGAAAGGAAAAAGGAGAAAAAAAAGTGGAATTAACTCCACAAAGTTCTTCATTTTTTTAAGTTCACATTAAATTATATAATAAATTTAGTATAACAAAAGGACTTAATATCTGTACACACTCAAATATCTGTATATGAATGTTCAAAACAACAGTACTCACAATAGCCAAGAAGTGGAAACCATCCAAATGTCCATCAACAGACAGATGACAAACAAATTGTGGTCTCTATATATAATACAACACTGCTCAGTCATAAAAAGAAGTACTGACATGTATTATGTTACAACCTCGATGGGTCTCAAAAGCACTGAGTAGAAGAAGTCAGACACAAAAGGTTGTACATGGTAAGATTCCACTTAAGGGAAACATCCAGAACCGGTAAACCCATAGAAACAAAACAAAACAAAACAAATTGGCAGCTGCCAGTGGTGGGGGGAAAGAAAGACTGGGGAGTGACTGCATAGTGGGTATAAGGCCTTCTTCTAAGGTGATGAAATGCTGTAGAGCTTGATGTAAATGCTGGCTGCACAACACGGTGAAGGCAGTAAATGCCTCTGAGTTGTATACTTTAAAAATTTTTGTATGTGAATTTCACCTCAAACCAAAAACACCCAAAGGGAGGAAATAATAAATTCATATAATATTCCACAGCATTTCACTAAACAGTATCACGCAAATCTAACTTGGGGAAGGGTATTAAAGCTAGAGGAGGAGCAAGCATTCTGAAGCGGCCGGAGCCCACAGCCCCAGACGCGCAGGCTCGGCGCGCGGCTGGCGGGCCCTGGCCGGGGCGCAGCCGGGAGCTCTCACCCGCAGACAGGAGGCGCCAGGTGACGGCGGGCGTGGCGAAGCAGGCGAACACGTCGTCGGTGGAGGAGAAGTGCGTGAGGTGCGGCAGCGTCACCGACTGCCCGCGGCACTGGCCCCACATGTACACGTGGCCGCCCTGCGTCTTGGCGGCCGACGTGTGCGCCGAGTGGCAGGCCGCAATCTCGATCACCCTGCAGAGTTGTAAGAAAAACGCACG
>SJXQ01008409.1:788252-802723 GCA_006408695.1 Aepyceros melampus | reverse complement strand
TAAGAAAAACGCACGTTACGCTTTCTTCCCGGAAGCCCAAGCGCACCACACGCGGTAAATAAAAAGTTTTGGACTCGGAACACCTCAAAGAGCCCAGGATCCGGGAAAGTTAGCTGTCAGGTCATACGGACAAAACCAAAGACTGGAGCAGCAGCTCTGGGTTACGCTCATCCTGCTGCCCCTTTCTCGCCCAGAGCTCATTCTGAGTTAGGACAGGTAATGCATAATGTTGAGGAAAACCTGGGAAAACGGACTAGCAACCAAGTAAATGAGGAAAGCAGACACTGAAAAAAAATGTCCTGGCAGTTCTGGGGGCTTAACCAGTAGCAAAAAATCCTGTATTCAATAAACCATTTCCTTACAAATACAACTTTCTCTCTTACCCCCAATCGGGGCTCAGAACGCTCATTAGGCTGATTAAGCAGTGGTCCAGGGGTCATGGACTCTGAATATCCCAATCCAAAGGGACATCAAGCCAAACTTACTACATTTCTCTGCATGCTTCTTAGGCGGCGTCCCAGAATTAGAAGTCAACATCCTAAAGCTTTAGTGGGCAAGACCTCACAACATGGCTCAACAAACATTAAGCATCTATTCCAGTAACACACATTAAATCAAATCAATATTTAAACAGATAATGGCCTTTCAAGGGCAGATTTTATTTATTTAAAAGTTTAGTTGGCTCCAAGGGAAAATAATATGCTTTAAATTTCAACATGGTGACAGACCCTACTAGGAAGTCTGCAGGCAATACAGCAAAATGCATGAACGCCTATCGGTGGTTATGTCGGGTGGTCATCTGAGAAAGCTGCAAGAGAACCATGTCAGCCTCACGTTCACTCTGACTGGCACAGCACTCTTGTTCACAATGAGAATGTTAATGAACGGAAGAGCTACAAAGCCAAACACCAGCGCTCCACAGCACACAGGCCCAAGTCCCCATGCACACACAATCCCAAGACATGGTACCGCCAAGTTACCTTTCTTTCTCCACCATGATGTGTGCTGGGCTTAGCAGGTTATTTTTATTGCCAGTTCCCAGCTGCCCATACGTGTTAGCTCCCCAGGCATAGAGCAAGCCCTCATCGGTTAGTGCTAGAGTATGTGCATAGCCGCAGACAATCTGCAAGTAAATTTACATGGTTACCATCAACAGGAGAACAGGAAGGGCAGGGGAAACATCTACTTAAAGATTACAGCCAGCTCCTGCAGAATGCCAATTCATCATCAGGTGTGGACTGACATTCTCTGGAACATTAAAAAAGCATTAGAAAAGCCTATACCGAGACTACTGGATTTTTCCCAGTAGCTTTTCAAATTATCAAGACCAATGTGCCAGCACCATGGTCTTATTTCTCATCATGGGAATTTAGGGAGGATAGAATATTAAATGTGGCAGATGAAGGCACAGGGTACTGTTCAAAAAGTCTGATTAAAAGAGTGAATCTCTGGGACTTCCCTATCGGTCCAGTGATTAGGACTCCATGCTTCTATTGCAGGAGGAACAAGTTCAATCCTTGGTCCAGGATCTAAATTCTCACAGATATTCCAAGTTGGAGCAGGGAAGACAGACGGGGAGCAGCAGCTAGGAGCCCACCACACGTACCTGGTTGACACACACACTGTGCAAAGCTGCCACTCTCACGGGGGTCAACTGATTGCCATTGTTTCCCAAGCCGAGCTGACCATTGCCATTGTAGCCCCAGCCATACACCTTAGAGAAAGGGGGAAAAGAGGGTTTTAAAACTGCTGGTAGGATGAAAGAGACAAAAATGAAATCCGTCTAAACAAATGAAAGACTTCTTTCACTTTCAACACTCATATTCTACTGAATGAGGTCCTACAACTGATCTCCAAACAGATATTTCAGGCGTGAGGATGACAGAATCCGGCAGCTTCTACTCCAGAGCTTACTAGCTGGATAGCCTTGGGCGAGTCATTACTTACAAGACAAGAGGAACCTGAAGCTCATTAAGAACTATTAATCACCTACTGTATTTCAGGATTTTTTTGAAAAGTACTAGGAATTAAGTCTTTGGAAGCAGCTGAACAGGGGAGATAGACATACGCACTTTTTCTGCAGCCAGACAGCAAGTGCTGGGGTAGAGATATAATCAAGGCACTAGAGGTAGAGAGGAGAAAGGACTTAGCCATAGGAAGAAAGTTAAGGAAAGATTTTTTCAGATAGCAGAAATCTGAGCAGGGTAGATGCTCAGATCTGGCTAAAGGGTAGATGGGATGAAGGTATACCTTCATCCCAGGGAGAGGCAGGTTCAGGAAACAAGCAGGTGGGCTGGCTGGACCCACTTGGGTGGTGGTAGGGAAAAGACCAGAAGGAAAAGTCAGGGCCAAGGGATGAAGTGCCCCAAAACAGACCAAGGAACGTGAAATGCATCCATGGATCTGCCACTGAAATATTCCAAAGCAGAGATTAACATAATTAAAGTTGTATTCTGGAGCAGTCCTGCAGGCAGCAACATGAAGGGTGACTGTGGTGAGCAAGACCAGAAGCAGGAAGACCTCAAATACATAAACTCATCTCCCACTGGCAGACAGGTGAGCTCTGATGGGGGTCCAGCGAAGGCAGTGACGGCAGGACCACAGGAGAGGGGACAGAGGAAAGAGGTGTAAGGAGGAGACACAGGAGAATGTGGGGACCCCTCAGACACCTGCAGCAAGAGGGGTCACTGCTCAAAGCAGCAGAGCCAGGCACAGGTCTGACAGCGAGTGCTGAAGGCTGAGAACAGCCACCGTGGGACAGGGTGAAGTCCTGGCCAGGAACAGACAGAAGGACTGGCTCAGATCAGAAACACGCGGCGTGGTGGCAACACACCCCAGGGCAACGCAGGGCAAGCGGGCGCGGGTGAGGGCCTTCCACGTCCGGGTGACAACAGGGGAAGGGGACAAGAGCTCAGGGTGCTAGCAAGGGATGGCCAAAAGCACGTTCAGTGTTGGAAGTCTAACAAGTTTGAACCTTCTGGGGAGAAATTTGTCAAGAGCTATCAAAAAATGTAATGGTATATTCCCTGACCCAGAAATCCTATTTCTGGAAAATTATTCTTGTATGTTTGTACAAAGACATACACACAAACAGTAACAGAGAAAATCAGCGCAACAGTGTTTTTAATAGCCAAATATGGGGAAAAAAAGTTGAAATGCCCATCAGAAGAGTTCTGGATATGAGTCATGGAAAAACGAACATCCATACAAAGAAAATTAAGCAACTGTTATAATGGAAGCAACTATGAATGGATTCAGGTAAAACATCTATGTTGTTAAACAGAAAAGGTGCAGACTGGCAGAGAAAAGCAGTAGGTAATTATACTCACCGTATGTAACTATTTATAGAGAAAGGTCCAAAAGGATATACATCAAGCTATTAAAAAACTGAGGGAAAGGCATTCACTTTCTATTTCACGTGTCTTATTTGTTTTCCTTTGTTGAAAAAAATCACATAACAATAATTTTTAAATTAAATTTACTTTTAAAAATAAAAAAAGTGTTTCAAAAAATAAAGAAAGAAAGAAGTGGAAAATACTGGGATGGAGGATGTTAGATGACTATCCCAAGGAATTAGGAAGTCATCCAGCATAGTATTAGGCTTGATTCAGAAAGTCAGCTAACAGAGCTGAGTACTCAGTAAACTCTACAGCACCCTCACACCCCGATGCAGGATGCCGTACATTCGTGTTCAGAGAAGTATCTTGGAGTAAAGTTTGTTCACTGGGACACGTACAAGTGGTAACAGGTCCACTTAAGTAGAAGCTGCAACCAGAACAATTTTATAGAAATAACCATCAGCTCAATGGTGACTGTGGTCGAGGATTACTGAAAGGTGGATTTTTTAAGAGTAGCTAATAACCATCAGGATGAAAAATTCTGCATTTGCAAGCTGCTTCTTCCTGAGGGCAAGCATTGCAGACACAGGCAGGCACAGAGCTTTCCTGCCCATTAGCATCAGTGCTCATAAACACCGTCAGCTAACTTTAAAGAGCGCACAGGGCCTCTCACCTTCTGAGGTGGCCGCACTCTGTCTGCAGAGTGTTTCAACGAGACAGGCTGTATTCTGTCTATGGAATGTGTATCTCTCTAAATAAACCAGCTTTCACTTAAAAAAAAAAAAAAGAGTCCTCTTTCATTAGCAGAAAGAGTTAACATCAAATTCTTTCATCTACTACATTAAATCACAAACAAATGCCTGTAAGCATCAGGCTATGTGGATCTGGCAAAAACACATTCATACTTCTACTTGCAGATAAACCTTGGAACTTAAAAATTCATAATGAGGAGCGAACAGCCTGTGGTTACCCTTCTATCAGCTAACTATCCACGGAGCTATCAAATCAGAGCCTCTTCCTTCCATGATCTAAGCCCGTACCTCATAAAGAAATGGACAGGAGAAAGGGGGGTGCGAAGACCGCTCACCTCACCATTGTCCAGAACAGCCATGGACGAGGTCTGACCACAGGCGATGCCGACCACCCTCTTAATATGTAAACAGTTCGTCACTTTCCGAGGAGTTGGTTGATTTGCGGTGGACCCTGACCCCACCTGGCCACAGTTGTTATAACCCCAAGCAAATACCTACACAACAGAAGGAGAAAAGAGAAAGAAAGAAGAGTAAGGGTGAAAATTCTAACACACAATAATCATCATAAACCAAAAATAAACCCACTGAATGAGTCCTTAGAGTGTGCTAACGGTCCTAAGTGCTTCACACACAGGAGCCCATCTCACCCTCACGGTATGCCTGAAAGATGACCCTGGGGTCGGTATTAATACTATCATCATCCCCGCTGTATGCGTGTAGATGGGAACACAGAGAGGTTAAGTGACTTGCTTGAGATTCCACAGCTAGGAAATACAATTTATTACTAATATGAACCCAAGCAGTCTAGCGGTGCTCTCCACACTGTTACACCACCACTATCATTTCAGTAGCTCTTTATGGTTTTTAAATCTGGCATCCAAAGGAAATGAGGTTATGTGCCACATAAGTATCAGTGATATGAAAAAAAAATCAGCCTCTTTGCGTGTAGTCTTTTTTTTTTCCCCCCATGGAAATCCTTCAAAACAATTCTTACTTTCCTCTGTCTCATTAATCACCAGTGTGCGATACTATATACCCTTCCTGACGACACAAGCCCACCATCACTATAATTATTAACCGCAGTTCCACCTCCTAACACAGTCACACTCCCAAGTATTAAGGAGATGCCTGTCCCTAGGAATGACATGGGGTTGTTAAGAAATTCTTTTTTTTTTTTAACTGTAGCACTGCTGCTTTAGAATGTTGAGCTGCTCTCGATGATGTTTTCCGAGTCCTCATGGCTGTCATCTCCAAGCAGCTCCCCTCAACTGCATCCTGTTTCTTCTGGCCTGTGATCAGCCACAGCCTGAAAACCAGATTTCTAATGGAGAGACACACAAGGATCTCTAAGCTAAAGATGAAAAACAAAATGAAAAATCCCTTCAAGTGAGTTAACTGAGCCTGTCAAACAGAGTGTGGCCAGAGAGAAGAATCAGCCAAGGGCAGGTGCTGGCCGCAGAGGAGATAACTTCCTCCATCACTAGGAAGATCCGTGGGGACCCCTCTCCCTGCCGTCACTTGCCTGTGGCAAGCGGTCCTCACACAACCTGAGTTCTGGCTTCCATGAGTCTGTTCTCTCTCCTCTGTCAGCATTTTCTACCTAAGATCACATGCCTGAGGCTGCCCATGGACCGTCTTGAAACTCACGCTGATGTCTTAAAAAGTACATGTGGCACAGGTTCATTTCACAGGCACAGAAAGAAATAACCCTGAAAGTGATTACTTCCTGTTAAGTGGATTCACAGGACCAGCTAGTGTAAATATTTATATTCACCAGTTTCCCAGAGTAGCATATGCTTACGGTTGCAAAAAACCAGGAATGCAGGCTGCACAATTAGCAAGTTCTAATTTCAACCGTCATTCTTTTGCACTCCTTTTCAAATAGCCCAAGTTCTCTTCCAATGCAGTTGCCTTTTGTTTTTTAAAAAACTGGGGACGGGGGTTCCACTGACCAAGAAACAGATTGGGAACAGTAGATCCCATGCACCAGGGCTGTGCGCAAGGCCTGGCTCCAGCACATTCCAGCCATGAAACCTTTATCTCACCGAGCTGCTCTGGTTTCCTCAGCTGTAACCTGCCCTGCTTAGTGAAATCACCCTAACGTCTCCGAAGGACTAAACAGGGAACAACAGAATCTGAATTTTATTTCAGAAGACACAGTGGACAGAGAAGTTATACTGCACAGTTTAGACCAACGTAAAAGCTATGGGATGGGGACTGCCCTGGTGGGCCCGTGGCTAAGACTCTGCACTCCCAGTGCAGGGGGCCTGACTTCGACTCCTGCTCAGGGAACTAGATCCCACACCCACAGCTAAAGTTCTTGCATGCTGCAACTAAGATCCGGCAGAGCCAAATAAATAAATAAATATTTTAAAAAAGAAAAAAAAGCTATGAAACAGAAGAGACCATGGCAACAGTCCAGGAGGTGGCAGAGCCCAACCTAAGGTGATAGAGATGGAGAGGAGCGAAATGACACAAGGCACCAGGCAACAGAACCAGCGGGATGAGTAATGTGTAAGACAGGCGTGGAACTTGGGGGGGTGGGCAGCAGGAAATCAAGCTGTACAGAACCGACTGGAATGCTGGTAGTGATGCTATGACATCACTACATTTACTGAAAAACAAAATAGACCTGGAGGGGCGAGGTGCGGGTCGAGGTCATTAAAAAAACGACAGCACAGAACACTGTCATACACATCTGATTTGTAATCTGAGCAAAAAGCAAGAGACTCAACTGCCTTGAGAATTCAGTCTACTGTCTTCAAAAGAGTGCTCCAGATCACAAAACGTAGGCTGTGTTAGAGAACGAGCTTGTTCTCTCAGTGGTTTTAGCTATGTACCCAGGGCAGCTATGTTCACACGCTATTCAGTTCAAGTACAAATATGGTCTTTAAGAGGAAAAAAGGCAAGGCACTTTCACATGGCCAGAGGTAGAAATGATCCAAATGTTCATCAACAAATGGATAAACAAAGCAGATAAACAATGAAACACTGCCAGCCTGAAGAAGGGATGAAGATCCACCACACGCTGCCACGTGGATGAACCCTGAGGACATTAAGTGAAGTAAGGTGGTCACAGAGACAAGTACTGTGTGATTCCACTCGTATGAGGTACCTAGAGGGGTCCAATTCTTAGAAAGCAGAATGGGGGTTGCCAGGGGCTGGAACTAAAAGTAAGGAGAGAGTTCATGTTTAACGGGCACACAGGTCAGTTCTGCAAGATGAAAAGAGTGCTGTGGATGGACGGTGGTGATGGCTGCAAAACAACGTGAATGTATTTAATGTCACTGAACACTTAAAAACGGTTAAGACGGTAACTTTTATATTCTTTTGTGTGTGTTACTTGCTTAGTCATGTCCAACTTTCTGCAACCCCATGGACTGTAGCTCACCATGCTCCTCTGTGTATGGATTCTCCAGGTAAAGATACTAGAATGGGTTGCCATTTCCTTCTCCAGAGAATCTTCCCAATCCAGGAATCAAACCCAGGTCTCCTGCATTGCAGGCAGATTCTTTACCGTTCAAGCTACAGGGAAGTAAACGAGGGACCTCCCTGGCAGTCCAGTGGTTGAGACTTCGCACCTCCATTACAGGAGTTCGATCCCCAGTCAAGGAACTAAGATCTCCCATACCTTGAGGAATGGCCACCCCAAAATTAAAAATAAATAAAAGTAAAAATAAAGCATAAGAGCAGGGCACTTACCTCTCCATCAGCTGCCAGGGCCATTGAATGATGCGAGCCACAAGCTACTTCAACCACTTGCTTGATCAAGAGGTTGGTGCAGACCTGGATGGGTGCCAGGCCTTGGTTGGTCGTCCCATTCCCAAGCTGGCTGTAGCCGTTGTGGCCCCAGGCATACACGACTCCATCTACACGAGGAGGGCCACACACACAATCAGCTCAGAGAAGAGACAGCCGACCTGGAACTTTCCTCCCAGACTCTGTACAACTCGTGTTCCAACCTTTACTTCTTTTAGTGACATTGTGATTTGTAAGCAATATGTATGTGGTCATCCAGATTACAAAAATCCATTGCTCTTGTATATTTGGTCATCATCCACAGTCCCTGGCTCACAGCTCCCAAAACCGGAGGAATCTCCTTAGAGTTGACAATGATGAGGACGTCTTTTGATAATGAGAACATTATCTCCTGGCATCTCTGCTGCCAGGAGAACCAATCATAAGGTAAGTGCATTGGAAGGGAGAGGGCTGGAGGCTGAATCAACTGCCAAAGCCGATGGCTTAGCCATCATGACTTTGTAAGGAAGCCTCCATGAGAACCGCAGGGGACAATTTCCTGGCCCCCTTTCAGAGTGTTTCCATGTTGGAGAACCAGAACAATTACACAACCACTGTGTTAGGCACCAAGCCTTACAAGGATGGAGGCTCCTTTATTCAAGCTGTTGATTCATATCCTTTTATAATAATCAGTCATCTAGTGAGTAAATCGATTTTCTGGAGTTCCTTGAGTCATTCCAGCAAATTAATCCAATCCAAAGCACGAATTCCCCGGTGGTCCAGTGGTTAGGAATCTGCGCTTCCATTGCAGGGGGCCTGAGTTTGATCCCTGGGTCGGGGACTAAGATCCCACACGCCACATGGCATGGTGGAAAACAAAAACAAAAACCCACAAAGCCCAAGGAGAGATGGAGGGAACCTGGGATTTGCACGTTAATCAGAAGCACAGGTAACAACCTGGGCTCGAGACCAGCATCTCAAGTGGAGGGTGGTGGTGTGGGACTGAGCCTCTTACCTGTGCAATCTGATTCTATCTCTGAGTAGATAGCATCAGAACTGTGTGCAATTCCTGGACACCCTGATAATATCCAAGCACTACTTCTTGGTGTGGCAACGCCTATATACACACACGCACACAGAGATTGGGTCTAGGAATTAACTAACACTTTCTCTCTGTCTCTCTCTCTCTGTCTTTCTGTCTGTCTGTCTCTCTCTCTCTCACTCTCTCTCTCACACACACACACACACACTGCAACCAAGGACTCTCTATTTAGTTGATTTCAGGAATGGGATTTGTCAGGAATGGCTCACAGACATTTGTTTTTTGAAGACAAAGAGATTAAAGAGCAAAGAATGAGGAAACTTTGACTCCTGGATGGCTACCTAGTCACCGTGGTAGAAAACTGCAGCCATGCTGTGATCAGTTCAGTTCAGTCGCTCAGTTGTGTCCGACTCTTTGTGACCCCATGAATCGCAGCACACCAGGCCTCCCTGTCCATCACCAACTCCTGGAGTTCACTCAAACTCACGTCCATCGAGTCAGTGATGCCATCCAGCCATCTCATCCTCTGTTGTCCCCTTCTCCTCCTGCCCCCAATCCCTCCCAGCATCAGAGTCTTTTCCAATGAGTCATGTCATTTAGATTTACCATTTATAATATAGAAGGGAGACTTATTTGATTCATGACAACTGTACAGGCATCCAGGCAGCTTCAGTTCAGTTCACTTCAGTTGCTCAGTGGTGTCCGACTCTGCGACCCCATGAATCGCAGCACGCCAGGCCTCCCTATCCATCACCAACTCCCAGATCTCACTCAAACTCACGTCCATCGAGTTAGTGATGCCATCCAGCCATCTCATCCTCCATTGTCCCCTTCTCCTCCTGCCCCCAATCCCTCCCAGCATCAGAGTCTTTTCCAATGAGTCAACTCTTCACATGAGGTGGCCAAAGTACTGGAGTTTCAGCTTTAGCATCATTCCTTCCAAAGAACAACCAGGGCTGATCTCCTTGCAGTCCAAGGGACTCTCAAGAGTCTTCTCCAACACCACACTTCAAAAGCATCAACTCTTCGGCACTCAGCTTTCTTCACAGTCCAACTCTCACATCCATACATGACCACAGGAAAAACCATAGCCTTGACTAGACGGACCTTGGTTGGCAAATTAATGTCTCTGCTTTTGAATATGCTATCTAGGTTGGTCATAACTTTTCTTCCAAGGAGCAAATGTCTTTTAATTTCATGGCTGCAATCACCATCTGCAGTGATTTTGGAGCCTCCAAAAATAAAGTCTGACATTGTTTCCACTGTTTCCCCATCTATTTCCCATGAAGTGATGGGACCAGATGCCATGATCTTCATTTTCTGAATGCTGAGCTTTAAGCCAACTCTTTCACTCTCCTCTTTCACTTTCATCAAGAAGCTTTTTAGTTCCTCTTCACTTTCTGCCATTAGGGTGGTATCATCTGCATATCTAAGGTTATTGATATTTCTCCCGGCAATCTTAATTCCAGCTTGTGTTTCTTCCAGCCCAGCGTTTCTCATGATGTATTCTGCAATAAATTAAATAAGCAGAGTGACAATATACAACCTTGATGTACTCCTTTTCCTATTTGGAACCAGTCTTGATCCATGTCCAGTTCTAACTGTTGCTTCCTGACCTGCATATAGGTTTCTCAAGAGGCAGGTCAGGTGGTCTGGTATTCCCAACTCTTTCAGAATTTTCCACAGTTTATTGTGATCCACACAGTCAAAAATCTTTACTGATCAGTTACTAAAGGTCAAAGTTATCAATGCAATTTAGAAATGGGAGTAGAGCCAACTTTTAAGGAACAGGCTCAACAGATACATAAGGAAATGCAAAATAAGAAGAATGCTAAATGAACGATTTCCTGCTTATTTCATATATAATAGCCAAAATGAAAATTAAGTGCTGGGTGGAACCCTTGACATTGATTCAAGCTCAGATTTGGGTCAATCTGAGCTTCAGCCATTTGCCTCAAAGCTGCCAGGAAAATTATGCAGGAGCAAAGGAAAGTACCTCTAAT
This sequence comes from Aepyceros melampus, assembly GCA_006408695.1. Lineage (NCBI taxonomy): Eukaryota > Metazoa > Chordata > Mammalia > Artiodactyla > Bovidae > Aepyceros > Aepyceros melampus. Next base: position 791,850 of record SJXQ01008409.1, on the reverse strand, counting down.
ACCTCTGAGTCAACTGAGAAAATAGTTAACGTAGGGGAAGGAGAAACCAAGAAACAACCAAAGGCAGGGGGTACAGTGTGCAGGAACTGGCTCATTCTGAGGGCTGATGTCACCGGCTTCCTGAGGAACCTTTACTGACACGGGCTGTGCATGCAACTGACATAAGGGCTGTGTCTGTGGTTTTCAAGGCTGCAGGCTGGAAGAGCATGCGTGGGTTGAGGCAGGACCCACTGCTCTCTACTGAACCATCACACAAGGCTGTAGGTGACCCAGGAGGTTATTCCCAAGGAGACTGCCAGGGTGGTGGACTGGATAAAAGCCACGGTAGTGTGTTTATCCTGAGAAGACAGATTTCCCAACTCCCCCTATTAGTGGCAAATGGAACATCCCAGATGAAGCAGCTGAGATGCAAGCCGTGTGGGACTGGCTTTACGATACCTGGGGTATTCACCTCTGAATACAAAACCAGATAGTTTGAGATGCCTTATCCAATAGGCTATCTCAACTTCCTCATATGGATCTTACAGAGAACTGAAAGGAATTATGAAAATGAGAAAGACAAAGGGAGAGCATCAACGGACCCAACCCGGCAGAATAAGTCTTCAATTACCGAGTGGGATCAATAAAAGGGATGTTGATGGAACTGAAGCCAAGGGATGCCCATGGCACTGTCACAGTCTGGTGGACCATAGGGACCCCACGTTGGTCTCTAACACCGAAGGGCCCCAAACAAGTCGACTCTATTCATCCCAGTTTTAACGACATTTGAAAAGCTAGAAGGGCTTCCCTGGTGGCTCAGATGGTAAAGAATCTGTCTATAATACAGGAGACACCTGTATTCAATCCCAGTGGGTTCAATGCCTGGGTCAGAAAGATCCCCTGGAGAAGGAAATAGCAACCCACTCCAGTATTCTTGCCTGGAGAATCCCACAGACAGAGGAGCCTACAGTCCATGGGGTCACAAAGAGTCAGACACGACTGAGCAACCTTTCACTTTTCAAAAAGCTAGAAGGTAATGATTAAGATAAGAAAATTGATCTGGAATGCCCTGGGGCGAGGATAAGGAAGATGATCAAGATAAAGACTGACCTAAAGGCCAGGATCTTCTGGCCCCACCGCTGGCCAGGCACCCAATGGCATAAGCACCTGTGTGAGTGAAACAGCCAGCGGGAGAGACCAGCACACTGTGCTTCTACAGCCTGCGGGTAAAGTCTGAACAGCCAAGCTTAGGATGGGAGGATGCGGACGGGCAACAGTGGACAGGAGTCAAGTGACAGTCTGGATGGAAACTGGGGTTTTGGAACAGACTCTGTGAGGTGGTCCCGTCTCTCTTACCTGAAGGTATTACTGGGTAGATATTAGTTCTGACTGGGGACTGCTTCCCCTACCTAAAACATGAGGCGTGGGAATCCACCCTCAGGCCAGTTTTAACTGGGTGCTGGCTGGGAACCCCTAAAACTGCCTGAGCCCAAACAGGTGTTTAAAGAGAGAACACCCCGTGGACAAGAAGAGCTCACCACTGTAATTCAAGCTGGGGCGCTGGTACCAATGCACCGCTGAACAACTGAAGCTTGCCCCTGGGGGAAAGGCAGATGGCTTCTGGGGACTAACAGCAGGCTTTTTTAAATCACTTTGGTTGTGTACGACGCTTTGCAACCCCATGGACTGTAGACCACCAGGCTCCTCTGTCCATGGGATCTCCAAGGCAAGAATACTGGAGTGGGTTGCCGTTCCCATCTCCACAGGATCTTCCCAGCCCAGGGACTGAACCTGTATCTCCTGCCTGGCAGGTGGATTCTTCACCACTAAGCCACCAGGGAAGCCCCATCTGTAAGATTACAAAAGACAGCTGGATCTGAGTGGGGTCCTGCATGAGAGCAGGTATATCTGAGTTAGCAGAGGGCGGCAGCTCTCCCACTGCTGAAAGGTGGGAAGGCACTGACTCAGACATGACCTTGAGAGTATCCGCCACCCGCACTCTGCACCAGGAGCTTACAGCCAACCTGGAGCACCTCCCAGCAGTGACCACTGGGATTTCAAACCAGAAATTTCCCAGATGCTGCTCACCATCTGAGAGGAAGTCGGTAGCCTGGGCGGTAACTGAGATTCCCTCAATGACTGAAGGACATAAAATAATCATGAAACTTGAGATACCCACAACATCTTGGGTGGTGTTGGAGAAGCACTCTAGTAAGGAAGGCAGTACCCAGAGGGTTTCATAATACAACAGAAATGTTTTACCTGGGAGGCGTGCTACTGGGGAGGTGCCTGCTGTATCATGAACCAGGCAGCCTCTGTTCATTCAGGACCAACTCTAGAGCCAGCTGAGAAGCTGCTAGAACCCACTGCCTTAGATGTGCCCTTATAGATGTGAAGCTCTAACCAAGCGACCAAGAGCTGCTGGCCTTACAGACGCAGTTCTGAGGCAAATGGACACTCTCCCATTTGGAAAGTGGCCACATTAAAACCAGTGGATGGCAAGACTGACTGAAGGAGGCAAGAACAATCAGCTCAGTGGCTGAACTGCAGGCTGTTTTCCCAGCAGTGATGCAAGAACTGAGCAATCGGAAAAGCCTTGTGGCTGGGCCTTTACCAACTCACCGGCTACAGCCAATGGCCTGGCTGTGTGGGCAGGTGGATGGGCAATGGAAACTGGACCGGAAAAGGGATGCCCACATGGGGCATGGCCCTATGCGATCACTCTGGGAATTAAAGAGGCGCATTAAAGTAGGCCATGTCAACACCCATCGCAAGAAGGTGATGGGAACCACCAAGTGACCGTCTGGTGCACTCTCTTGAGGTGACCTCCTAGGGCTATGCAATGAGTGGGTGTCAGGGGCTGCAGAGATGCAGAGACAGGTTGAATCTAGACATCTTCCTCTTGCACCTGAGAGGCACAAAATGCAGGCACAAGAACCATTCTGTCAACAAGAGAGACTACAGGGCTATGAGGAAAATGCCCCCGAACAGAGCTGGCAAGGGGATTACACTGGAACAATGCCAACAGCCCCGGTGGCTATAAATGAGTCCTACCAGGAAGAGACCCTTTACTCTGGACTGAGCTCTGCCTACCGGGTAGTAGAGGCAAATGCTCAAAACACTATTAAAGGATTGGAATGGAAAAAGCAGTTTCGTTGTTGTTTTGTCTTTTTTGTGCAGACAAGTCAGGGATCAACTGCTTGGGGAAGATAAAGGCATTTTAAGATGTGTCTCAAAGACTTCTCTCATATCCTTTTCTTGGGAAGCTACTAGAAAATGTGTCTCACCCACATGAGGGTATAATCCGAGGAGGAAGACACAGGACAAAAAACGTAGGCAATTCAGAAAGAACAAAGGTAAAGGGACTTCCGAGGATGATGGTGAAATGAAGATCTGGGATGACAAGTGTGCAGCAGCTTAGAGTGACCAGTCCAGGCTGGAGCCGGGGGACAGGGGGACCTGGAGTGGCCTGACGGGCTCAGAGGTGCCCAGAGGCAGCGCTGCGATACAGCGGAGTTCCAGCTCGTGCTAATGACAGATAGGGAGAAAAGCAAGCCCAGGAAAGCAGACAGCTGTGGAAGAAAGGAGAATGGCTCAGCTGTGAATAACACTTTTTGAG
>SJXQ01008409.1:767939-788048 GCA_006408695.1 Aepyceros melampus | reverse complement strand
TGGTGACGTCACTATACTGACAGGATAAGCAGAGGGAAGGCTAATCAGGCTAATCAGAGAGAGTGCTAATTCTATCTGCTGTTACAAAAAGTCAAAAGAGAAGGTCTGAAATGAAAATTCAAAACCAACAGCATAAGCATATTAATTTAAAAACATGAGATTAAAAGTCAGAAAAACACACCTGAAGGAGTTAAAAAGGAGTGGTTTTTAAGAGTAAGGATGGATGAAGCTGAGTCCTGGTTTTGACTGAAAGTCATACAACATTTGATGGTTTAAAGTGTTAAATTGTGTTTGAACTATATGACTACTTGAAACAGATACAAAATACACACAAATGTATATATTATACATTAAACATGCTATATATCACCTATCTCATATGTTATGTAAAATGTATTACAACAATCAAAACTGAATTAAAAACAAAAAGAAGACTACTCCCACAAGAAAATCAGTTACTTATATTTGTGCTTTCTGCTTATTTATATCTTAATTATAACATTCAAGATATTTAAAATTGCAGGATCTGAACTCCAAAAATAATTCCAAAAGTTGTCTCCCAAGGTCATGCATATGTTTTAATATGTTTGCTCTTGAAAAAAAAAAAAAAAAAAACAACCCCGCTTCAGTACTTTATGGTAGGAAGTCAATTGCCGCATTAAAAAATTAATGCGTTAGGAAAACATTAAACATTAGGTCACAATGGATGACAAGCTGAGCCAGCCAACAAGGCAGCAGCTGCTTGAAAGGGCCCATGTGATGCCAGAAGGCAGGATCACACAACTCAGAGGCGGAATAATCGCCTCATTATGCTCCATGCCAGTTACACTCTTACTAGACAGTCATGCTCACATCTGGACCTCACAGCCTGAGGAAGATGCCGAGAACCCGGCTGGATTCCAATGGGAGTCAAAGGCAACTAAAAAGCTCAACACTAAGACCGGTGGTTACACCCAAGGAAGCCGTGATTCCCCAGGCTAGAGACAGAAAGGCAGAGACGCAAACGCTTCCGTGCACCCTACAGTTTACCCAACGAAAAGCTAGAGAGCAGGACTCATGTGCCCACACGTGAAGGGAAGAAGCCGGGTTATACATGGCACTCAGGGCGTTGCGGACGCCCATGGTGCAGATCAACAGCCTGCGAAGAACGCGGAGGCCTCTGCTGATCTCGGAGAGGCAGGAAGAATCCACCCCAGCTTTTCCTATATGGCGGCCACGTGAATGCCAGGAAATGAACTGAGACTTCTTGAATTCAAGATACAGAAATGACACTGGTAAAGCAAAACCAGTATCACCTGTGTTTTTAGAAACGTACCAAGTAAAACCTGGACGCTGCCACGCTACAGCAAAACTCACTGAGAAACTGGGCTGAAGGACCACTTCGTCTGCTGCGGTTCACCTTCCACAACTTTGCAGGAGTCGTCTAGAACCTCAGAAGTTGCTTAAGATGAAAGTCATCTGACGGCTGTTCCAAGGGGAGCCTGAAGTGTTTAATAACTTTCACCTGCTGTATGTACTTCCGCTCAGAAATTAAGAAACAAATTTGAAACTCAGTATGTGGCACAGCCCTACCTCCTCTTAGGTTAGAATTAACCGCTCGATTTCCCACAAACAGAAGAAGCTGAATTTGTTGCCACTTTACCTTCGGTGCTGAGAAGAACATGGGGTCCACTCCCATAACTAAGACTCTTAATCTTCTTTCCGCATAAGGCTCCAGCTTTTTGGGTACAAGTGTACTCTGGTTATCTCCAGTTCCTAAACAGTTACTGTAGTTCAGTCCAAATACAAAGACCTGGGAGACAAACAGTTCTGTCTGAGTCACTTGGCCTACAGCTACACAAAGGGTCCCTTCTCCACCCTGAACATAAGACGCGCTTCAGCTCAGCTTGGCCGCTCAGCAGATAGGTAGAGACTGATACGGCTGTTAAAATTCAACCTCTGCTGCCTACTTAAGTTTTATAATATTTGGCTGTACCGTGAAACTCAATGGTTGGTTGGCATCACTGACTCAATAGAGATGGATGTGAGCAAACTCCAGGAGACGGTGAAGGACAGGGAAGCCTGGCGTGCGGCAGTCCAGGGGGTTGGACATGACTAAGCTACTGGGCAACAAGCAGTGAAACTCAAAGGGCAGCAGGGATGAGGGGTATTAAATCAAGAAACTGAAGGAAAAGACAAATTACATCAAAGACACACCATCTTTCTGGGATTTCAGGTTCTCCTTCTGCCCTCCTTTTTTCTCAGTCTGCACACAGCAGACTCAACCTCCTGGAAAGCCCTAGAAGGAAGCTCTGGGGTTTGGGAGAGGCCCACCTCGTCGCTGTCAGTGACGTAGAGCGCTTCGTTGGCTGATGTGCCGAAGACACAAGCTTTCCGGATGGACGCAATCTCCTGAGGCGACAGCAGAGTGAAGATGGGCCACTTCCCCACGTCCACCATGACTCTAGCTTCAAGTGATGCCTACAAAGGAGCCGACATCTCTGCTGTAACAAACAAAGAGGGTTCCAGAAGAGGTTAAACAGCCACTCGCTGAAACAGAAAAAGACCACGTTGATAAAGAGGAAACAGAAGCTGATTTCGGAATAAACCACCTACTTTCGGTTAAATGGACGGCTCACGTTCCCCAGCACCGTGTTGAATCCTTCCTCCACCTTCAAAGCTGTGCCTTTTCCTGTAATGGGAAGAACCACTGGCTAGAACCGGCTGTCTGTCGTGTCTGCTTACAAGTCAGGGCTATCGGTCATGAACATGTTTTGTGTGCAATCTGACAGTGGATAAATGGAGAGAAGACATGCCAACTAGTGAAATCAAGGTCTCATCAGGTATTTCTGCCTCCAGGGTAATGAGATAAAGTTAAAGGTTACAATATTCATTTGTCTAAGAGAGTTAATTCTCATCTCAACTAGGAGAGTGTGAGTGAGTGTGTGTGGGTGTGTGTGTTATGTGTGTTATGAAAATCATAATCATTCATGTCTACGTTCCCACTCTCCACTACTGCCCCAGGATACCCTAAAAGACCCCTGAGTCCCCTGTAGAAAAATCACTGCCCCAATGAGCCACTGTTTCCTGATTGAAATGGAACATCTCTTAACAGCCTGGAGTGGCAAAAATATTAAGAAACAGTAGCCTAAGATTTACTGGATGAAACCATAAAAGAAAGTACCATATTCAATGTGTAATTTATATGACCTTTTCAACATATATACAGACCACCTTGCATTTCACACTGAGAAACGTTAGACGCACAAGGATAAGCCAATTCACCCTCATCATGGTGTCAGAGCTGATAACTACACCCTTCAGGCAAGTAGCAATGAGCTTAAAGAGCATCCTATACAAGGTAGAAATATGTACCAATTTCCGTAAAACTCTACATTTGATCTGTTCAAGAAGTTTCACACAAAGAATCTTGGTCATAGTTCCAGTTCTCTGAGGGTTCAAAAGTATTTCTAGAAATTCCAGGGGGCTGCACGAAGCACAAAAATCTACCAAACCATGTGAGTTTCCATTCTGGCTCTCACCTCTGGAAACTGAAATAGAATCAAAGAGTTGATAGACACATCCAGGGTTTCCTAACAAGGCACAGAACTCTTAATGGTCCTTCCAACTCACTCTCTTCTCAGATCTCTAAAAACAGACACACAGTCAAGGTCTTTTTGGCCCCAGCACCTCTGCCAGCAGCTACAGGAAAGCCCTGGGTCTTGGGCTTACTTGGCCAGGGCCTCAGTTTCCACCACCCAGGGAGGTTTTTCTCATCGCACCTGCTTGGAGGAGAAGAGTAAGATGCTTACAATGCCCCAAGGATCACAGTGCATATTCAGTAAGCATTAACCACCACCAGCACAGGCTGGTTCTTAGCACCGCACAGTCGGACCCCTGGACTACCATTTGTTCTGAAAAGTGTGCATGAAGGTGTATGTACATGCACACACACACGTGTGTGTGTGTGTGTATTGGTGGGAGCACACAAAGGACTTCAGGAAGGGGAAAAACTTAACAATTACACATGTTAACATTTTTCTGTTCCAGATGGTACAAAAGGATACAGGAAAGTCAGTCTCCCTACCACCCCTCCCTGACCCTCTCTTCAAAGGCAACCGCTACCACCGTTGATTCTGATTCCTTCCAGAGACAGTGCAGACTTACACGGCAGGTGTGGGGGTGGGGGGGTGAAAGCTTCCCCCTTCCCCTTAATAGTACATCTTTGGAACCATTAACACATGTACGTCGTCTCTCTTCAGTGGTTCCACAAGAACATTTCATGATATAAATTTAATAATTCCAATGCCTCCCACCAGAAATAGATAAATCACTACCAGTCTGTTGCTAACATGAACACCACTCAAACTACTGCTTGCATACGTACATGCCTTTTTAATATATGTTTCTAAGATAAATTCCTAAAAGTGGAACAGCAGGGTCAAAATCTAATAGCTTTTTTACCTTTAACAGCTATTTTAAATTGTCCTCTGCTAAAGCAGTACCTATATATTCATATAAAAGAATCATCCACATACGGCACCACCCTTCGCCTGCACCCTTACTCACAGTGTATTTTCACGTGTCTCAGCTTTGTTTAAACTTGAATTTCTCTTAGGATGAGTGAGGTTGGGATAATTTTTTTACATAATCACAATCATAACAACAGCTAACACTTCTTGAGTATTGTGTGCCAAATACTATCCCAAGTCATTTTACATTTATTAATTCATTTAATCCTCACTTAACAGACAAGGAAATGGAGACAAAGGGATTTTAAGTGTTTGCTCAAACTAGTAATGGAAGATTCGGGACCTGAAGTCATGCCACCCAGAGGCCCGGAGGCAGCGTGTGCACCCTTCACCTTTCGGTCTCATATGATTAAGAGACCAGGTGTCATCCTATTACATAAAGTCACTATTTTTTCTCCTGGACTGTCATTATTTTCTTAGTTCCTGATTTAGAAGTGTTCTTTGCATGTTAAGAAGACAGTCTTAAAGGCTTTCAGAAGTAACAGAAAAGATGCCCCCTCAAATGGTCTGCCTTGTGCCTCTTACCAAACAAGGGTAGAAAAACATAAGAAATGAACAGTGGGGATATCTACAAGGAGGGACATAAATTCCAAGAAAATCCAGACACCATTCTTCTCGAATATGAACTAAATCAAAACCTGTATCAAACTGTGTCAGAATTTAATACTTTATGGTAATATACAATTACATTTTAAATGGGGGGAATAATTATATCAGCCAAAAATATGATTCACCACCTTTAAAATTATAATACAAAAGGATATTACCATTCAAAGTCATACAATTTCCTGACAGCAGTGCAATTATTCTGAAGTCATTAATCAGTTTACAGGCAGCTCTGCCCTAAGGGTTTGGTAATCTGCTAAAAAAAGAAAAGAAAAAATCAAGCTAATGTACATAATGATAGCTCATTATACAAACTGAGTTTATGCATTCTAAATTACTTGAAGGTTTATGAGATACTGCTCCAAATGCTGGTAACTTGAGAGTCAATAAAAAAGTCAAAGCATTTATCTTCCATGCCCACACTCCTCAGAAAAGCAGAAAGCATTACCAATAACCCTGGCCTGGTGGAAAGGACTGGAGCCCTGAGGCCTGGGTTTTAGTCCCAGATTTACTTTTAATCAATCCATGGGATGTGATAACCTTCCTAAGCCTGGGTTTTCCAAAAAGCTGCTCTGCAAAAATCTACAGTTCAAGATGCAAAGAATAAGCTCCAGGGATTTCTGAACACATGAGAAAACAAAGGCAGTGACACCAGCCAAGCAAGCAATTTACTCCTGGTAATGAACCAGCAAGAGCAGGAAGTAAGAAACTAATAAGGATCAAGGACCTGCTCTGTGCTAGGGAGCTTCACAGACATCATTTCATTTAATCTTTACAATATCCTCACAAGGAAGAGACCATAATCCACGCTTACCAGGTAATGAAAGAGGTTCAAAGGTGAAATGACTTCCCCAGGTCACAGGGCAGTCAGGGGCAGTCAGGATTCAACATCCACTCCTGAGACTCTTCTTACAGAGAACATCAGTCCTTCAAAGACTGAAGAACCTGCCTGCCAATGCAGACTAGGAGACACGGGCTTGATCCCTGGGTCAGAAGATCCCCTGGAGGAGGGCAAGGCAAACCACTCCAGCCCTCTTGCCTGGAGAATCCCATGGACAGAGGAGCCTGAGGGGCTGCAATCCACACGTTCGCAAAGAGTCAGACACGACTGAAGCAACTTAGCACCCAGGCACTTATCAGACTGAAGAACACTGTGACCTTCAATGACTGGGTAATAGGAGGACCCATCACAGGAAGAGTGGAATTAGTTAGGACAATGCTGGCGTCCTATGACATCTACTGCTGCTGCTAAGTCGCCTCAGTCAGGTCCAACTCTGTGCAACCCCACAGACGGCATCTACTAACTGTGCCTAAATGTGAAGCACAGGTATTAACGGTTTTTATCTAACTGTATGGATTTCACTGTAGAGGAACATAAACACAGTTTAACTATGTTTCCTTTAAATCATCACTCCGGAGTTTTCAAAAACAAATTAAATGCTTCAAATAGCAACTTGTGAAGTTATTCTACCGATGACCGCCCTGAAGATGTGTAACCAATAGGGAAGAATCTTCACACCTATTAGGTTCGCTAGGCCCACTCAACCTAAGCCACCCTGGACAGGTATGTGCCTTGCTAAGTATTCAGCGGTGATTAGCCAGGCTGTCCTTTTTGCCTTCTTATACTGCCCATGGGACTCTCCAGGCAAGAATACTGGAGTGGGTTGCCATTACCTCCTCCTTGTCTATGACAAACCTAGACAGCAATTAAAAAGCAGAAATATCACTTTGCTGACAAAGGTCCCTCTAGTCAACGCTATCATTTTTTCTAGTAATCATGTACAGATGTGACCGTTGGACCATAAGGAAGGCTGAGCACTGAAGATTTGATGCTTTCGAACTGTGGTGCTGGAGAAGACTCGAGTCCCTTGGACTGCAAGGAGAGCAAACCAATCCTAAAGGAGATCAGCCATGAATATTCATTGGCAGGACTGATGCTGAAGTGCCAACACTTTGGCCACCTGATGCGCGAAGAACCCACTCATTGGAAAAGACCCTGATGCTGGGAAAGACTGAAGACAAAAGGGGTGACAGGATGAGATGGTTAGCTAGCATCACTGACTCAATGGACATGAATCTGAGCAAACTCCGGGACAGGGGAGGAGCCTGGCGTGCTGCAGTCCGTGAGGTCTCAAAAGAGTCGGACACAACTTAGCGACTGAACAACCACCGTGACAAGCAGGCATCTTAAGACTGATAGCCCAGTGCTTTTCCACCCGACGCCAGTGTGCACGCAGGGAAGGCGCTAACGAAAAGCTAAACTATGTGCTCATTTCCGAGAGAAAAACCAGAACAAACCACGAAACCCACAAAAACCAAAAGCACTCTGGAAGACTCAGGTATATAATAGAACAATATGCACCAAGTGAATACAATTTTAAATATAATATATACAGAAAAAGAATACAATTTTTTAAGTATCATGTATAATGTACTTCTCTGGAAAGATAGAGGGGATTTTTTTTTTATGCTTAACTATATTCCAAATTTCTGTAATATATATTTTGTGATAAAAAATAAACAAGCATTTTAAATGAAAATAAAAGTTTACTTATCTTAACTATGTTTATCCTCCTAATCTGTTACAAGTTTTAAGAGGTATTTGTACCTTCAATTCACTACCTAGGGGGACAGAATGCTTCGGGCAAATCTGTAAAATGAATTTTTAATATAAACATAAGTGTAGAAGGCGTGAATGTGAAATGGTACAGCCAGTGTGAGTTTGAGTGGCTCCAGGAGTTGGTGGTGGACAGGGAGGCCTGGCGTGCTGCAGTCCATGGGGTTGCAGAGTCAGCCACAACTGAGCGACTGAACTGAACAGCCAACATGGAAAAGATTATGGAAGTTCCTCAAAAAAATCAAACACAGAATTACCATATGATTTAGCAATCCCACTTCTAGTGTATACCCCAAAGATTTGAAAGCAGGGTCGCAGGCACCTGTACACTAATGTTCAAAGCAACATTATTCACAACAACCAAAAGATGGAAAATTCAAATGTCTATCAACAGATGAACAGATAGACAAAATATGTACCCATTGGAATGAATAAACATAGATACAATGGAATGTTATGCAGCCTTGAAATGAAATACTAACATACAATAAGGATGAACGCTTAAGACATTATGCTAAGTAAAATATGCTAGACACAAAAGAATAAATACTGTATGTGTCCACTTACATGAGATACCTAGAGTACTCAAATTCATAGAGACAGAAAGCAGAAAGAGGTTGCCAGGGCCTGGGGGAGGTGGGTATGTATGAGGTGTTAGTAAATAGGACACAGAATTTCAGTAGAGATGACGAGAAAATTCTGGAGATTGAGAGTGGGGACACTGGCATGACCATGTGAATGACTTAATATCATTAAACTGTATACTCAAATGGTTTTAAAATGGTAAATTTAATGTTATGCATATTTTAACCACAATTTTTAAAAATCAAAGGTCCCATGGGCTTCTATCAAACCTGTATTAATAACCTCAAGCATGTATTTTTAAAAGTTAAACGTAGAAGAGTTTCAGAACTAAAAAATAATTTAGGAAAAGTATAGTCATAATTCTGTCTCAGGAAAGCAAACTCAAATTAGGGAAATTCTGAATGGAATATTTCTACTCATAAAAGAAATATAACCTTCTTAGAACTTTCCTGTACATACAGCAATTCAAACTAGACCAAACTAATTGCTATGATGAACAGGTCCTTCTAGGACTTGATTGATAATCATAAAGAATGAGTTGTAATTAGATGCCCGTTATGCTAAACAGTTACTCGTGAAGTTCAACAAGACAGTGATTTTTTTGGCAACATTATTTTTAGCCATTATTTTATTTAGGAAATACTTTCTCATAAATAGCACTGATTCGTTCAGAATGAATTATCATTCAATATACGTTAATCGGTGTATCAATGTTTTGTTTTTTTGGCTATATGGATATAAAATAAACATGAAAGAACAAAAAAGACAAATGGAAGCAGAGATTAGAAAAGAGTTTAACCCTCTCAAGGGCTTCCTCTATGGTTCAGCTGGTAAAGAATTCACCTTCAATGCGGAAGACCTGGGACTGATCCCTGGATTGGGAAGATCCCCTGGAGAAGGGAAAGGCTGCCCACTCCAATATCCTGGCCTGGAGAATTCCAACGACTGTATAGTCCCTGGGGTCACAAAGAACTGAACACGGACCAAGCGACTTGCACTTTCACACTCTCAAAGGATAATATGCCAACCCACTCAGATCTCTGTGTTATCTCTGCCACCAGAAAACACATCCTTCAAAGAAAAGAATATACATCCTGTGTTGCCAGACTGACTCTGTATGCACTAGTACCACAGATCTGTGTCACATTCCCTGGGCTGGCTTTTCCTAGCAACTGGCACTGTCCCTCAGAGCTGGTGGCATGGGGGAGAAAAGGTTGTTTCATTGTACTCTCTGAAAGCAAATTCAATCAAGAGCACAGACACAGACCTTCCAGTTATAGAAACCTGCATTAGACCTGGAGACTGAGGGGTGCGCAGCAGCCCATCTTCTGATTCCCCTAAGAGCACGTCTATTCCTTCCCCCTAAGAACCGAGTGTTAAGGGAGGGTGCAGGGAAGGCATTATTTTACTGATCCAGCAAAAATATATTTGAAAATGTTTAGAGTTTTTTTAAAAAATAGAAAATGGATGAAAATAATACAGGAAAACTTTCATACTCAAAATTTCTGATCAAATAATGGTCTCAATACTAAACGATACCAGAAATTTGGGGTTGCCTTGTAAGCCAGCCTGGCGTCCACAGAGACCTCAACCCCCGAACTCTACCCAGATGTATCTGGCACGAAAGAGACCGATGTCACCGATGGGACTTCACCCCCCAACCCGTCTTCTGCTCACCCGAAAGCTTGCTAAGGAAAAGAGATTATAACAGAGTGAGACACCCAGCACAACTGGTTAGCTCCCAGATTCTGACTCCTCCGGCTAGTGTCATCCTCCTGGCATGAAGTGAGATTGCATCACTCTTATCACAGAAGCTGACATCCTCACAGGAAACAGGAAGGACTCTGAGTGTTGGAACAATCCATCTAAAATGGCCTATGTGTTCCTCACCATACCAGCCATAGCCAGGTTTAGACGACATCCAGAAACAGCATGGCAAATATGAAAAAGGATTTTTTAATTGAAAAAACTTCAGAGCACTTATATATATACTGAAGATCCCTAGTAAAGGTTTCTCTATTTTCATAAACTGGATGGGTGATGATTTTAATTATCAGTTTAGTTGCTAGGCCATCTTAAAATAGGGCTTTGTTTATAGTTAATGAGCTATTGATAAAGTCTACAATGTCTTACAAGAAAGTACTACCATTTGATAATGCCAACAAAATGATATATTCATTCTTCTGACCCCACATACCAATAATGCTGGGGAAAATCATAAAGCGATACAATTATGACCCCTGCCTCTGAGAAACTTTAGGACTACCAGAAAGTCAACCCTAGTAAGTGGAAAACTAAAATGCAAATACAAGTGGAATAACTAAGTAAGCAATAACACATAGGCCAGGTGATACCTGTAAACGGAAGAAAATTCTGTGCACAGCAATCACAACTATATAAAAATTACATCTCCCAGAAACTGGTCATATGAAGTTTCAGAAGTCAAATTAACTCCAGCGTGTGACAATATGAAAGCATTTCCTCGGTGAAGCTCATCCAGGTTTCCTGGAGGAACAAGTATTTTTTTATAGCCTCCTTTTGTCACCAGTGTAAGTTCCCATTTGAACACAAAAGATTTAGAGCGTGGCCATCTTCCCCATTTTGGAGTACATTATATTTCAATTCTAGGAAGACTTTCAAACAGGAATTCTAGGGCTCAGGGTAAACTTTTCTGAAGCACAATTTTATAACTTGTTGTGTCTCGTATCTATGCTACAACACAAGCAATTCAAAAAACCTCTGAAGTTACAGAAGAGCCACGTTACTCTTACTATTTTCTTCCACACTTATTCTGATGAGCTTTTTGAGACCCAGCAGATGCTACAACACTGATCTCAACACCAACTGTATTTCCCAGGTCCAGACAAGCCTCCAGAAAATGAGCTCAAAAATCTTTTAAATAAAAAAACACTTTTGTTATGTAATTATTTTATACTGTTAGGTTAATCATGTTTCCATCCTGGCTTGCAACTGTAATTATCTTTTATTTTTTTGTCTGCCTATTAATTGATGAAACTGGTAAATATCTTTTACTTCTGTGAAAAAAAAGAGTTACTTAAAATCATTAAATACACATAAGAAACATTAATAATTACCTTTCCCAGGTGCCTTGATCCTGGGAAAGGGCACTGGCTAAAAAATTCAAGTCAAATTAATAAGAAATTAAAAACAATTATAAAATAAATTGGTATTCTTTTTTATTACTTCACCCTTTAAAAAAATACACTTTGAAACTATTTCATCTATTCTCTGATGTAAGTCTTGCAAAGTAGCAAAGTTTCAGAGACTGGCTGAGACTGAAACAGCTGGAACAACTGTCGTTCACTTCTCTTTTCTGCAGTATTACTGTATGGCCAGAATGAAAACTGGAGACAGAAATGGCAACCTACTCCAGTATCCTTGGCTGGGAAAACCCACGGACAGAGGAGCCTGGTCGGTTACAGTCCATGGGGTCTCAAAGAGTCGGACACAACTAAGCAACTCTCACTCACTCAAGAATGAAAGAGTAAGAAAGAATGCCCCAAATACTTGATAAATTCCACAAAGACTATGGGACCTTAAGAATGAAATGCTCTCCAAAGGAGTTTCTGCCATCCCTCATCAAGACGCCTCTGGAAGGGAACAAGGTAATCCTCCTACCTTCATTGAAAGGCCACATGACTGCTCTCTTACAATTTCCTAACACTTACTGCGATTCCCTTTGGCCTCATCAGCTTCATTCAAGTCCATTACTCATTGAAGAAGACAACTGTTACTTCTCACCCACCAACAGGTTACCTGACTTGAAGTTCAATGGGCAATGGCCTCAGAAAGCGATTCTTAAGCTTCATCCTCCAAGAGGCTGCATTCATGTCATTGCACAGAAGCTTGAGGCAATTCTAGGACACCTGGGAGTCTGACAGCCCATTCATTGTAAGTGAAGAAATCATTTTACAGAAGCCACATGCTCAGGTTAGCAAAGCAAACCACCCAAGTGGACACAGCACTAGCAACAAAAGAGGATAACTTCAGGGTTGTGAAGTTACGCTGCTTTTACGACACACTTTTATTTTCAAAAGGAAACCGGAAAAGAAATCTCCATGACTACAAATAATTTTTTTCTACGCTTCTATTCTTTGTTGCATCAAGCATGCAAATTTAGCAAAATAGGCCACATAAAAATAGACAAGTGAATAGTTAAAAGAAATGGATGGGCCCAAGTTCAAATCTATTTCTGGTGTCATGAACCTCTCCTCCTGGGACATTTCTAAAATGATTTCACCTACTACTCTCCACTGCATGAAAAGTATCCTTGCGCCCTGTGAGGGCCTAAAGCCAAACTGCAATTCCAGCAATGGATGGGCAGAAGCACACTATATTCACTCTGTAAGTGTTTACTGGATGTCCTCTAGGTAAACAAGACATAGAGCCAATCTCGCCCCCAGCAGAACTTCATGGAATCGAGGCGGCACGGGGTGTGGGGCGGTTTCGAGGCACAGAAATAGATGCTAACCACAGCGTGGCCACACTTGCAAAAAGCCTGTTGCTATTCAGTCAGTCAGTCATGTCTGATTCTTTGTGACCCCATGGACTGCAGCAGGCCAGGCTTCCCTGTCCTTCACCACCTCCCAGAGCTTGCTTGAACGCATATCCATCAGTTGGTGATGCCATCCAACCATCTCATCCTCTGTCATCCCCTTCTCCTCCTGCTCTCAATCTTTCCAGGCATCAGTGTCTTTTCCAATGAGTCGGCTCTTCCCATAGTGTGGCCAAAAAGCTTAGTCTATCCAAAGAGCAGCAAGTAACCACCAAAGGAACTTAAGCATGGAAGTGGCATGATCAGATGTGTGTCTATGAAGGAAACTTGGACAGAATGCAGAGACTAGACGGGAATCACGGAGGAGACACACCCAGAGCCTAAGGTGGCTGTGGTAACCAGGGAAGAAAGAATGGACGTCTCTGCCAGGTAAACAGAAGTGGAGAAAATAACCCAGAGGCAAATTCAAAAGCATTCTGTAACTGACCGAATGGGAGGAGGAGGCGACACAAGGGAAAGGCAGAGCCAAGGCTCACAGTCAGACGCTCGGCTCAGGCCGTGAGGGACCCTTAACAACCACTCACGACGGGAGAGAACACAGCAAGTTTCAGGGGGGAGATGAGGAGTTCTACTCTGGGCATTTTAGCTACCTGTGGGATATCGAAGTGGGTATGCAGAATAGACAGATTTATAAATCTGAAGATCAAGAAAGAGAGCTGTATAGATATGTACACAAATGTATAACCAAATCACTGTGCTGTACACCCAAAACTAATACTGCAAATCAACTCTGCGTCAAAAAATAACAATGATAACTTTAAAAAGGAAGAGGTCTGGGCTGGAGACTTGGGAATCCGGCACGAGGTCACTCAGGAGAAAGCGTGTGGAGTAAGAAGAGAAGGGGGTCTTGGACAAAACTCAAAGGAACTCCAACAGCAAAGGGACAAGCAGGGCTTCACGACAGAGGCGGGAGAAGAGGCAGAGCAGAAGAAAACCGAGAGAAGAGTGTCACAGGAGCCTAGGGACACGAAGGAGGCAGTGTCTGGGTCAAATGCTGCTGAGAGGCCAAACAAGGGGAGGACTGATAAAGGATGGATTTGGTTGGATTTACCCAAAATTATCAGCAACTGTAAGAAGCCTCAGGAGGCCGTGGGTGAATAAGGCCAGGTTGCAACGGTAAACGCATGAAAGGTGAAGGACAGATCTGATGGAAAGGAATTTAAAAGGTTGGAGGTAATTTCCTTCTTTATTGTTCTCTCTTGGCTACTGAGAGTCTGCATTTTTCAGTTCCACCAGCAATGTACGCGTTCCAGTTTCTCCATCTTATTGTCTGTCTTTGTCATTATAATCACCCTAGTGGGTGTGAGGTGGTATCTCATTGTGGGTTTAATTTGCATCTGAGAGCATTCTCTTTCATAAATTCTCCCTGTGAACGAAGAGGGAAGGCTTTCTGTTGAGAGTAAGAGGGGAGGCAGCAACAAAAGATGGAGCAAACCAATAAAAAATAAGGGTAGGACCTCCCTGGAGGTCCACTGCTTAAGACCTCACCTTCCAAAGCAGGGGGTGCAGGTCTCATCCCTGGCCAGGGACCTAAGATCCCGTATGCCTCACGGCCAAAAAACCAACATAAAACAGAAGCAATACTGTAACAAATTCAATCAAGACTTAAAAAAAAAGGTCTACATCAAAAAAAATAAAAAAGCGAGGGGCGGGGGGAGTCTGAAGTAGCCACCAGGAAGGATGGGAAAGAACACTGACCAGGGAAACCTAAAAAGATGTTATACAGAGTCCAGCAGAGGTGGAGACTATCAGTCTATAAAAGCATTCACCCGATCTCCAATGAGATTTTCTTCTCCAGAAGAAAGGGTTTTTTGGATTTTTTTTTTTTAACTGAACCAGAATTAGAATGAAAAGCTTTTTTTCATTAAAATGAAAAGATTTTTTTCACTTAAAGACAATAAGAGGACTTCCCTGGTGGTCCAGTGGCTAAGACTTCCAGCAGAGGGCTGGGGTTCCATCCCTGGTCAGGGGACTATTATCAGATTCCATGTGCCACACAACTAAGATCCTGTATGCCAAGACTAAGAACTTGCATAGCCAAATAAATAATTTTTTTAAAAGGCAATAAGAACTGCCCCTGAAAAACCCATCAGTGGTTTTCTAAGTCCCATATCATATTCATTAGAAATGACAGCTTGCATACAATTCATTCTCCTTGACCCTTGAAAGCAAAGCACTTCCCAGACTTGTGTTCACTGCAGCAGATCTTACCATCTGCACTTAGGACTACAGTCATGATGAGGATGCTACATTCATCAAGCGGCAAACTTCCAGGAACACCACACATCCAACATCTCAACAATGGGCAATTCCTCTAAAACATGTCAGACACTGCTATCACCAAGTGTTACCTTAAGACTGATCACATATACAAATAATAACCAATTACACAAAAGAAACTGTCCTTTGACTTAACCATCACCTAGGAGAGTACAAGATATAGCCAGCCAGGTGCTGTGCTCAGTGCCTCAGTCGCGTCCAACTCTTTTCGACCCCATGGACTGTAGCCCACCGGGCTCCTCTGTCCATGGGAATTCTCCAGGCAAGAATACTGGAGTGGGTAGCCTTTCCCTTCTCCAGGGGATCTTCCCAACCCAGAAATTCAACCAGGTCTCCTGCACTGCAGGCAGATTCTTTACCAGCTGAGCAACCAGGGAAGCCCAGACATAGCCATAGTCTTCATTAAGCTGGATTTAATTCAATCAGGGTATCCCTGCTGCTGCTGCTGCTAAGTCACTTCAGTCGTGTCCGACTCTGTGTGACCCCATAGACGGCAGCCTACCAGGCTCCCCCGTCCCTGGGATTCTCCAGGCAAGCATACTGGAGTGGGTTGCCATTTCCTTCTCCAATGCATGAAAGTGAAAAGGGAAAGTGAAGTCGCTCAGTCGTGTCCGACTCTTAGCAACCCCGTGGACTGCAGCCCACCAGGCTCCTCCGTCCATGGGATTTTCCAGGCAAGAGTACTGGAGTGGGGTGCCATTGCCTTCTCCAGTGCATCCCTATGGAACGGGAAATAAAGATGTAATTAATTGAGAGACTTATCTCTACAGCATGCCCCTGCGTATGCTGACCACAGTCTTGTGCTCATGGATCCCATCTTGGGACGACGCGAACCAGATTCATACCAGGGTTTCACTGCACAAGGTGCTACGCTGTTTCAGTTACCTGTTGCTGAATAACGTGCCATCCCAAAACTCGGTGGCTTAAAACAACAGCAATTTCTTATTTCACTCAATGCTGTGTTTTAAGTGGGCTCAGCTGGGATCGCAGGCACTGGGTGCTTAAGCAGGGTTCAAACAGGCCAGGCCTTGTTCACATAAACCTTCTCAGGTGGTCTTTCTCCACCTAGTCTAGCTCAAGCCTCTATACCAGCTGTTGGCCCCCAAGAGAGTAAATGCTCAAGCTGCCAGGCTCTTAAGGACTATGTCCAGAACTGACTGACAGCACTTGCACCACATTTACCGGTCAAAGCGAGTGACGTGGAAAGCCTAGGTTCAGAGGGAGCAGAAACAGGCTCCATCTCTTGACGGGAGGAGGGGTGGTAGTGGAGGGATGGGAGAAATTGCTGGCAGTCACCTCCGGAACTCTCTTCCATAGCTGTAGACAGTATTACTGAATATTTTCAAGATACCACTTGAATTCAGGATTGAAGCACTAGAGAGGGTACAGGCTTTTATCTATTTCCAAAACTCAAACTTTTTCTTAAGCATCAAAAAGAATATTGGGGCAAAAATATTCTTTTTTCCTCCTTGGGATGCTAAGCTCACAAAAGCCATAGAATCTTCTCTTCTGGGACTGTGGGATGTAGACAGACCATCAGACTTCAGAAATGGTCTGGGTATAATCTTCCCTAGATGGGATTCATCATTTTCTGAAGTCATTTCACAACTTACAATATATTACGTATGCATGGGTACAGTCTCATTTTTAAAAAACATATCTATACTAAATATATATATAAAGAGAGGTCTCCCCAGCTATTTTAACTCTTTCTATCCAAACTCAAGAATCAAATAGATTTGACTAAGTACTTCAATACTCAAACTTGCTACTGGCTCTTCTAGGCTCAGGAATGGACTAAATTTTAGTATTACCTTTTACAATATGAAATCTCACTATCTGAACAGAGCAATCCAGTATACCTGTTTTAAAAAGAACTTATAAGGGGATATATGTATACATATAGCTGATTCACTTTGCTGTATGGTAGAAACTAACACCACATTGTAAAGCAACTAGACTTCAAAAAAAGTTTGTTTTTTCAAAAGGACTTACACCCAAAATATTAACTTGTTCTCTTTAGATGATATAAATTACAGGTGATGTACATTCTTCTTTAATGTCTGCCTGCCCTCGACATTCCTTGAGGGTCCAAACCTTGTTTTCCATGCCTGTCTTACTGTTCAATGCAGTACACACAGAAGCGTAATAATGATAATAAAGGTCTTTCACTTCCCTTGTTTCATTTTTCCCACTCTGACTTTCAGATAAAGGAAGACACTGTCTTGGACTTCCCAGCTTGAACTGCTGATTATTAAGATGAAGCCAAGCTTTTGTTGGACATAGAACACAGAGTGAACTCTTTAAGCAATTTTAAGGAATTTTTTTTAAGCCGCAAACTTGATAGCACTGATTTTTATAGCTATCTGCTTTCTGAAGTTCTCAGAACTTGATCGTTTGGATCACATAAAAATCCCTGCAGAAGAAATCTCTTTAAAGATGAATACCCTTCCTCTTCAACAGAAACGCCGGGAGGGTAGGAAAAAAGGACTAGTCTAGAAGTATTAATAAATGGACTGGTATTTGCACAAGGGATTAAAAGATATCCATACCACAGATTAACTGCCATATTAACAGACTCTAAATATACCTATTCAACCCTGAAGGCAGTCCAAAGAGGTGAAATTCACCAGTGCTCACTACAAATAGATACTTGCTAAAATTTAAAGCACAACGCACACTGCTGTGAGGTTCAAATCCTTTTCCCCATTCCTTTCAGCGTTATATACCTCGATACTCTCATGTTCTAGCCCACAACACACACCAGCTTCAGAAACTCACCCAGTTTTTGCCTCCAAGAGCTATAATCCTCCCTCCAAAAAGAATAAGCCAAAACCAAATAAGACTATGAATCTGGGTTTTCTTAAGTGTTATGAAACTGCTTTATAAACTGTAATCCTCAGATGCAGAGTTCTGCAGCAGTTGATTTCGGAGTGTCTCACGTGCAAATAAACATAAAAAGTCACTTACAAGAGCAGAATAGAGCGTGCCTAGACGGTCATCTTAAATAGAGCAGGCAGCTTAACCGACGCAGGACTAGAGAAATGTCTTTTCACTCGGTTCATCGCACTCCTGGACCAAAGTCCCTATTAAATAAAACCCCTTTGGTGGACTCCGGGTTGCGGAGGACAGGGAAACGGTGCAGAGTATGGCGACCTACTGAGGCTTAGGAGCAGATGCGAAGATCTTGGCAAGGGCCGAGGGAGGACCGGGAGAGTCGGAGGGGAGGTCTCCTCTCGCGCAGACCAGCGCCCAGAACAGTGCCAGACTTCAGCTCCGAGCAAAACGTCGTCTCCGCAGCTCCGAAAGAGAGGGAGCCGGGAAAACTTTCCAGAGCTTCTCCCCTACCCCGTCCCTCCTCCTCCTCGGATGAAACGCTAGCAGAGGCGCTAACGGCGCGGAGCCGGCCGCCCCACCACCCGCCTGGCCGCAGCGCCGGAGGGACCGGGGGCCTGGGGACCCGGGCCGGGGGGAGCGCGCAGGAGGAACGCGGGAAGGCGGAGCGAGGGGAGGGGGCCTCCGTGCGCTCGGGCCCGCGCCCAGCCTCCCCGCCCCGCCGGGGTACCTGGGAAGCCCGCCGCGGCCGCGCGCCGTCCCGCCAGGCCCAGCCGCCGGGACCTCGGAGGCGTCGGGGCCCGGGAACCTCCGCCGAGTGGCGGGCGAAGGGGCGGAGCTGGAGGGGGCGCCGGGGGCCGGGCCGCCGGGTCACGCGGCCCGGGCCGCCTCACGTGACGCCGCCGCCCGCCGGCCTGGGAGCCCCGAGGCTGTCCGCCCGGGCCCGCGGGCGCGGGGCTTCCCGAGAAGCCGAGTGGAGCCCCCGGCTCTGCGGAGAGTCCCGGTCGCGCTCGGTGACTGCCGGCGCTCGCAGCGGCTTTGTCCTGCCTTTCTGCTGCCGCCGCCCTCGCTCTGGATATTGCCCGTGGGGAGGGGGCCATCCAGCCACCCGAAAGGGACCTGGGAAGGACATATTCGGCTGGAAACCCTTCTCCCGGCCCCAAAGCGCGCCTGCCCACGGGGGCATTACTTAGGGGGTGCTGCCAGGGGCAAAAGGCCAGAGATGTCTATCCCCCGCACCCCCCAAGCCCCAAGCATCCGTCTCTCATTTAATCTACCGGTGGACAAGCACCTAAGGCCCAGAAACAGAGAGTGACCCCTGCACCAAGATCAGAGGGAAGCAGGGAGGGAGGTACAGGGCCCCGGTAATGGAAGGAAGGCAGTGGTACCTCGGATGCAGGCTGTCAGGATGGGAAGGGACCTAAGAGGGCAAATGACCCTTTATTTGTTTATTTTTGTTTATATATATATATATATATATATAAAACACTGACGCCGAGAGTGGGTATGCGACCTGCTGCTGCATCCGGCCTGTCATCCGTTGTGCCCACGTCTGTGGTTTGTGTGCGCGCGTGAATGCTCGGTAGTTCAGACTGTCCGAATCTTTGTGACCCCATGGACTGTAGCCCCGATCCCACCCCCGCCAAGTCCATGGAATTTTCCAGGCAAGAATACTGGAGTGGGTTGCCATTTCCTTCTCCAGGGAATCTTCCCCACCCAGGTATCCAAAACTCGTATCTGCTACATTGGCACTTTACCACTGAGCCACCTGGGAAAGCATGGAGACTGCAGTCACCTTTATAAAGTACTGTGCAGCTCTGGGGAAACTCTCTGGCTCCACAATATAAAGTCCCAACTGCTTGGCACAACATAACTTTCCAAGCAATTTTGTTCAAACCTACTTTTCCCATTTAAATAGGAAAAATACCATTTTTTAAGCATCACCAAACAGCTCAGTTAATCTACTAAAAGATGCCTACTTTTCCTCATCTTCCAGGGCTAACTCAGCACCACTCCATGCTCTGGCTGCAGAGAATTCCTGCTTCCCTTGACTGCTCAATTTTCTTTGACTTACTTACTTCCCCCCCCCCCCCCCCCCC
>SJXQ01008409.1:704775-767802 GCA_006408695.1 Aepyceros melampus | reverse complement strand
CCCCCCCCCCCCCCAAGTTGCTTTACTCCTCTTTGTTTGTTCATTCTTTGGCCTCAGTCTGAGATGTCCTGAATGCCCTCTCCTCCCATAAAGAAAACCAGAGCCCAACAGTAGTTAAAGAAGTAAAAACAGATTTTGATCACAAGCTGTTGCCACAAGGGAATTGAGTCCAGTTCTGTAGTGAGGTTTGTTTCCCCCTTTGCAGTAGTTGCTGAATAAATTCTTGTTCTTACTGCCTTAACCACCTTCGAGTTCTTGTTATCTTAACACCCCATATCAGTACATATCAGTCTCCTACTCATCTTTCAAAATCCAGGTCAAAACCCACTCTTGACTTCCTACCCTGCATCCTCCAGCTGATGAAACAACAACTGAAGTTCATGCAGAGGTGTCAGCTGTAGTTTCCAGGACAGTGTACGTATTCTGATAGGTAAATCTCACAGTGCTCAGAAAGGTTCCATTCAATTCTGGTAAGAAGTAAATTCTCTACCCCTATCTTCTTTCCTAGATTATAAACTCTTTTAAAACAAGACTTCAAGATACTTCTTCAGTATCCCCTGAGTGATGATCAGTGTGGTAGATCCTCAATACCTGAGGGAAGGTTTATTCTGCACTCAATGAAGCGGCTTGACCCCAAGGTAGCAGACACTCAGTGAGTGTTCTAAAAGAGGTCTACTTTTCTCAAAGACACCGAAGTCAGTTTCTCCTGTAAAACGTGTTTGAGAAAAAAATATGGGAGTTTGGGGTTTGAGTCATCAATACTTCCTGAGCACGCACTGCTTATCATGGGCCAGATGCTGTGCTTGCAGAATCCTGGAGACTGAAAAGTTTAGTAAGAATGCTTGTGGATTTCAAGGAAGGTGTAGTTTGGTTATTCCAGTCCAAGATAAAAGTGTGATACGGAATGCTAAATGAACACAAATGAGGCACCAAGAATTAGACAAGGGGTTAAGAAAAAAGTTTGACCAGATTCAGGTGGACAAGAAGTAGTTAGATGAAGAAGGGAAGGAAAGCCCTTCCAGAAGAGAGACCAATGTGTTCAAAGATAGGGACGCCTGAAACAGTGTTATTTATTTAGGAAAAGTGAGTCACCCTGCACAGCTGGACTTGATGACCTTGTTTACACCTGGAACAAAGGATACCTAATTAGGTTAACGTTAAGGTACTTGAAAGAATCAGATATTTATTAGGACTATTTATTGGATTGAGTAAGTTTCCATCAGACAAATTATAGTCTTTTCACCTAAAATTGGCCTGTGTACTGTGCTGGGTGATTTCTTTTTTTCAGCTCCAAAAGCTCTCTGTAACTGTTATCTAAAAACAGCAAAATTACTTGTTCCAGAGGAGATTATCTTAGGGCCCTCTAAATTTGCCTGCAGGGCAAAAGAACTCCATTTACTAGTAGTTCTTTAAGGAAGAAACTGGGCGCTTATCTCCAGAGGTGGGGGCAGGGGGGATACCCCATAAGGGTGTTCGGGTGTTCGTGCTAATACAGTATTGTGCTGATAAGAAGTGTCAGTAAACGAATGAAATATATTTAATGTAAGGTTTAAGGTGGGATGGGACATAGGAGAGCCATTCTAAGCACTCTCGGAGGCTGCAGAATTTTGTTTCAAAAGTTAATCTCTCGGTAAATGGGAGCTCCGAACATCATCTTTTGTTTACTCCCTTCCCCTGCCCTGTGATCCTCTACTCCGAGTGTCATTTGGGTCAGGCGTGGGTCAGCCAAACCAGCCCCACTTGCTTCAGCTGGGCTATCTAACGCTTGACTGAATGCACCTCTTACACAATTTTCTTGGCCAAGGAAGTCTTCTAAAGGTTCCCTAGGCGGACACGTGTCTTTCACAGGTCACTGGGAAGTTCTTGATATTCAGCAAGCAAAATTAAAAGAGATTTCACTTACTTCCTTAAACACTTGAATATTATTTCTCCTGAGAGAATGAAAACAGCTGGGAGCACTCAGATTATCTCCGCCTTTTCTTCTCTGCCCCTCTCTCTTCTGGTGGTTAGTCAAGATTCAGAGAAATAAACCAGAGAACCACCAACTCTTATAATGGTTAACTAGGGAACATTTAGGTCACTATATAAGATTGCTTACCTGTTTATGTAATACACAGTTAGGAAATCTGTCTGGCATTCTCAAAAACAACATCATTGTTTATGAGACTTGAGATGACATAATTTCTAGGATTGTGCAAATGTAATAAAATGTAGAATTTATCTAGAGGGAGATTCTTCAATAAGCTTAACCAAGCAGGTGAATGTGATCAGTGACAACAAGCTCTACAACCTCAGTCCTTAGTGATCAACTACCTTGGGGATAATTTCTGCTCTTACAGTTGGGATGAAAAAACATGGCATAAAATGGGGAGAAAAGCTTGAGAGGAGTGGTAATGGAGACCTGGAAAAGAATTTTAATTCCCTTTCACCCTCACCCCAGGAACTAGAGGATTTCCTGTGATCCTCGTGCAAACACATTAAATAAACAAACAAGCACCTTAGCCTTGGCCAAAGGAGATGGCTCCCCTGATTCATATCTTACCCTGCGCTGAAGCAGATGCTTTGCTGAACAGGTGGCATAAAAAGATAAAACCTGCTTCACTCCCTGGACCAGCCATGAGACCAGGCACGAGACTGCTGCCCTCGTGGTGTCAACACCACTCCCACACACGATCACCTTTGCGTGTACAAGTGATCCACCACACTCTGTTTAGAATTGCTTCCTTGTCCCGGGTCAGATGAAGTGAAGTGAAGTCAAGTCGCTCAGTCACGTCCAACTCTTTGCTACCCCATGGACTGTAACCCACCAGGCTCCTCCATCCATGGAATTTTCAAGGCAAGAGTACTGGAGTGGGTTGCCATTTCCTTCTCCAGGGGATCTTCCCGACCCAGGGATCGAACCTGGGTCTCCTGCATTGCAGGCAGACGCTTTATTGACTGAGCCACCAGGGAATCCCTTGGTCAGATGAAAGAGCTTCTTAAATATGAAATCCAATCCAGGAACCACTTTATAGCCAAGGAGGTGGGCCAGTGGGCACGTGGGCATGGAATCCAGTGGGCCTATCCCATGGTATGGCACCGGAAGAGACTGGCCTGGTAAACAATAGAATAGCCAGTTGAAAGCTTGGCTCGGTCGCCATCTTGGAGAGGATACCCTACGAAGACAAGTTGCTACCCACTCCAGGATGCAAAATGCTCTAAATCAATCACCATTATATGGTGCTGTTATCCTCAATAGGAAACCTGGAAATGAGAGCCATTGTGTGGAAGCAGGTGTCCCTACTGCTACTGCTGCTGCTGCTAAGTCACCTCAGTCGTGTCTGACTCTGTCGACCCCATAGACGGCAGCCCACTAGGCTGCCCCGTCCCCGGGATTCTCCAGGCAAGAACACTGGAGTGGGTTGCCATTTCCTTCTCCAATGGATGAAAGTAAAAAGTGAAAGGGAAGTCTCTCAGTCGTGTCCAACTCCTAGCGACCCCATGGACTGCAGCCCACCAGGCTCCTCCGTCCATGGGATTTTCCAGGTAAGAGTACTGGAGTGGGGTGCCATTGCCTTCTCCAGGGAGTGTCCCTATTTACCACCAATTCTGGTGACCCACGTGGGGAATTTCTGCTTCTCATCCTCACAACTATAACCACAGGTTTGAAGGTCTTGGTTCCCAGAGAGGGAACATTTCTACCAGGGAACACAGCAAGAGTCTTCACTGATCTTTAAGCTACACCATTGCTCAGGCACCTGGGGCCCCTGTGTCAGGGACCAGCAGGCAACAGTAAGGTCCTGATGAGGGTGACTGACTTACCACCAAGAGGCAATGGAGCTAGTGCTCAGCTGTTACACAACGTGCTGTGCTGTGCTGTGCTTAGTCGCTCAATCCTGTCCGACTCTTTGCGACCCATGCACTGCATCCCGCCAGGCTTCTCTGTCCGTGGGGATTCTCCAGGCCAGAATACTGGAGTGGGTAGCCTTTCCCTTCTCCAGGGGATCTTCCCAACCCAGGGATCGAACCCAGGTGTCCTACGTTGCAGGTGGATTGTTAACTGTTTGATTCACCAGGGAAGCCCAGTGGAGTCAGGGAAACTCGTATTGGGGCCCCCAGATAATCAACTTGAACTTCTCTTAGTACTGTCCTGGGCAATTTTGATGACAAATGGACAAGAGCAGTGGGTACAGCCTGAGAAGGGCGTGATAAACAGTAACTGGAACTCATGAGCTTTGAGAATCTGAGTCCCTCCATTGGGTAAGTCACCTAAACCTTCAGAGGTGATAATTGACAGTGAGGAGGGAGATAATAAAGATAAAAAACTACAGACATTTTCAAATTAAGACTAAGCAAATTTTCCACTCACAGACCTTGCAAAAAGAAGAAACATAAACCGAGGAGGAAGGATTTGAATACAAAAATCAATAATGAGTAAAGAAATTAGTAGATTACATTGGTGGAGAAGGAAATGGCAACCCACTCCAGTGTTCTTGCCTGGAGAATCCCAGGGACGGGGGAGCCTGGTGGGCTGCCGTCTATGGGGTCGCACAGAGTCGGACACGACTGAAGTGACTTAGCAGCTTAGCAGCAGCAGATTACATTGGTAAATCTAAGTAAACAATGCTTGTAGAAAATTACTAATTTTTAGAGGATAAAACACACTAGGATATTACATAGCAATCAAATTGAATATGAAAGGCAAATTCAGAATTAAATATTCTAAGTTCCTTATGATGCATATACAATGTTAAATTCACCTATAACTTTTAAAATTTTTAAGGAAAACATCATAAGCAAATATGAAAAAAAGAAAAAATGACCAACCACCCCCCCGCCAACAAAAAAACAAAATACGTTTAACTGGTTCAGTTCAGTTCAGGTCACTTCAGTCACTCAGTCGTGTCCAACTCTTTGCAACCCCATGAATCACAGCATGCCAGGCCTCCCGGTCCATCACCAACTCCCGGAGTTCACTCAGACTCATGTCCATCGAGTCAGTGATGCCATCCAGCCATCTCATCCTCTGTTGTCCCCGTCTCCTCCTGCCCCCAATCCCTCCCAGCATCAGAGTCTTTTCCAATGAGTCAACTCTTCGCATGAGGTGGCCAAAGTACTGGAGTTTCAGCTTCAGCATCATTCCTTCCAAAGAAATCCCAGGGCTGATCTCCTTCAGAATGGACTGGTTGGATCTCCTTGCAGTCCAAGGGACTCTCAAGAGTCTTCTCCAACACCACAGTTCAAAACCATCAATTCTTCAGCGCTCAGCTTTCTTCACAGTCCAACTCTCACATCCATACATGACCACAGGAAAAACCATAGCCTTGACTAGACGGACCTTAGTCGGCAAAGTAATGTCTCTGCTTTTGAATATACTATCTAGGTTAGTCATAACTTTTTTTCCAAGGATTAAGTGTCTTTTTAATTTCATGGCTGCAGTCACCATCTGCAGTGATTTTGGAGCCCCCCAAAATAAAGTCTGACACTGTTTCTACTGTTTTTGCATCTATTTGCCATGAAGTGATGGGACCGGATGCCATGATCTTCGTTTTCTGAATGTCGAGCTTTAAGCCAACTTTTTCACTCTCCACTTTCACTTTCATCAAGAGGCTTGTTAGTTCCTGTTCACTTTCTGCCATAAGGGTGGTGTCATCTGCATATCTGGGGTTATCTTGATTCCAGCTTGTGCTTCTTCCAGCCCAGCGTTTCTCATGATCAATGAGATCAATGCAAAGAAATAGAGGAAAACAACAGAATGGGAAAGACCAGAGATCTCTTCAAGAAAATTCGAGATACCAAGGGAACATTTCATGCAAAGATGGGCTTGATAAGGGACAGAAATTGTAGGGACATAACAGAAGCAGAAGATATTAAGAAGAGGTGGCAAGAATACACAGAACTGTACAAAAAAGATCTTCACGACCCAGATAATCACGATGGTGTGATCACTCACCTAGAGCCAGACATCCTGGAATGTGAAGTCAAGTGGGCCTTAGAAAGCACCACTACGAACAAAGCTAGTGGAGGTGATGGAATTCCAGTGGAGCTGTTTCAAATCCTGAAAGATGATGCTGTGAAAGTGCTGCACTCAATATGACAGCAAATTTGGAAAACTCAGCAGTGGCCACAGGACTGGAAAACGTCAGTTTTCATTCCAATCCCAAAGAAAGGCAATGCCAAGGAATGCTTAAACTACCACACAATTGCACTCATCTCACACGCTAGTAAAGTACTGCTCAAAATTCTCCAAGCCAGGCTTCAGCAATACGTGAACCGTGAACTTCCTGATATTCAAGCTGGTTTTAGAAAAGGCAGATGCCAACATCCACTGGATCATGGAAAAAGCAAGAGAGTTTCAGAAAAACATCTATTTCTGCTTTATTGACTATGCCAAAGTCTTTGACTGTGTGGATCACAATAAACTGTGGAAAATTCTGAAAGAGATGAGAATACCAGACCACCTGACCTGCCTCTTGAGAAACCTGTATGCAGGTCAGGAAGCAACAGTTAGAACTGGACATGGACAACAGACTGGCTCCAAACAGGAAAAGGAGTATGTCAAGGCTGTATATTGTCACCCTGCTTATTTAACCTATATGCAGAGTTTAACTGGTAGTATATATAAAATCATCCTTGTTTCAAAATGGAAAATCAGGCATCAATGTATTCTTTATAAATTTCCTCTAACCAAAACCACTGACCATAAAATACCCACATCTACCACTATTGTCCCCCAACGATCAGGTAGTGCTCAGTTGTTGTTCTTCATTCTTGTAAAACATATACTAAAATGTTGAGGAGGGGTACTTCCCTAATAGTCCAGTGGTTAAGACTCTGTGCTCCCAATGCAGGGGGCACAGGTTCCATCCCTGGTCCAGGAACTAAGATCCCACATACTACATAGTGGCCAAAAGAAAAAAAAAAATGCTAGAAGGAATCTCATATACTACTTGGGGCTTTTTTTTTTAACCAATGAGTCAAGTATCAGTAACTATTTGCACAATACTCTACTCTTTTCTGGTGGCAATACAAAAAAAAAAAAGAAAAACACAGTCTCTCTTACCAGGTAGTTTATAGTCTAATTAGGGAGAAGCAAGCTATATAAACCTACCTGAAAAAAAACTCCACTGTGGTGGTGGAGGTTCAGTCAGTAAATCGTGTCTGACTTTGTGTGACCCCATGGATTGTAGCCCGCCAGGCTTCTCTGTCTATGGGATTTCCCAGGCAAGAGTGCTGGAGTGGGTTGCCATTTACGTCCCCAGCAGATCTCCTGACCCAGGATGGAACCCATATTTCCAGCATTGGCAGGTGGATTCTTTACTGACTGGGCCGCCAGGGATGCCAAACCCTACTGTTCAGTTCAGTTGCTCAGTCGTGTCTGACTCTTCGCAACCCCATGGACTGCAGTACGCCAGGCCTCCCTGTCCATCGCCAACTGCTGGAGTTCATGCAAACTCGTGCCCGTTGAGTCGGTGATGCCATCCTACTGTAGAAAACAGCAAAGGTAAAGAGGCTTGGATTGTATAAATGTTACAGTTCAGTGTAATAGGATAATTTCCAACCAGGATGTCTTGGAAGTCTTTGACTGAATATGTGACATTTGATCTGGATAGATAGCATTTCATTAGAGAAGACTGGGAATAGGCATGATCAAAAGCATTAAAATATCACAAAGTGTTGGAGCCAAGAAAAGACATTTTCCAGAAGAATCTTCCCCTTCCTCCCTCCCCTGAATCCACTTGGTCTATATGATTAAGAGTCATGATATTAATAACATCTAATATTAATTAATTTATTAATTAATAAAATAAATAAAATTAATTAATAAAAGTAGGAAGTCAACAAACACCTGGAGTAACAGGCAAATTTGGCCTTGGAATGCGGAATGAAGCAGGGCAAAGACTAATGGAGTTTTGCCAAGAAAATGCACTGGTCATAGCAAACACCCTCTTGCAACAACACAAGAGAAGACTGTACACATGGACATCACCAGATGGTCAACACCGAAATCAGATTGATTATATTCTTTGCAGCCAAAGATGGAGAAGCTCTATACAGTCAGCAAAAACAAGACTGGGAGCTGACTGTGGCTCGGATCATGATCTCCTTATTACCAAATTCAGACTTAAATTGAAGAAAGTGGAGAAAACCATTCAGACCATTCAGGTATGACCTAAGTCAAATCCCTTATGACTATACAGTGGAAGTGAGAAATAGATTTGAGGGACTAGTTCTGATAGACAGAGTGCCTGATAAACTATGGATGTAGAAACGTGACATTGTACAGGAGACAGGGATCAAGACCATACCCAAGAAAAAGAAATGCAAGAAACCAAAATGGCTGTCTGAGGAGGCCTTACAAATAGCTGTGAAAAGCTACTCATTTGAATGCAGAGTTCCAAAGAATAGCAAGGAGAGATAAGAAAGCCTTCCTCAGCAATCAAATGCCAAGACATAGAGGAAATCATAGAGGAAATCAGTGCAAAGACATAGAGGAAAACAATAGAATGGGAAAGACTAGAGATCTCTTCAAGAAAATCAGAGATACCAAGGGAACATTTCATGCAANTGCTGTCTAGGATGG
This sequence comes from Aepyceros melampus, assembly GCA_006408695.1. NCBI lineage: Eukaryota > Metazoa > Chordata > Mammalia > Artiodactyla > Bovidae > Aepyceros > Aepyceros melampus. The sequence continues at coordinate 759,239 of SJXQ01008409.1, read as the reverse complement.
TCACAGCTTTTTTTCCAAGGAGCAAGCATCTTTTAATTTCATGGCTACAGTCACCATCTGCAGTGATTTTGGAGCCCAAGAAAAGAAAGTCTGTCACTGTTTCCAGAATGGCAAACTACTTCAGTATTCTTGCCTTGAGAACCCCATGAACAGTATAAATGACAAACTCAAATTCAAATCTAGGCAATCTAACTGAAAAGCTATATTCCTTATCAAGTTAACTGCAATATGGATGAAATTAAAAATGTTTAGGCTTTCTTTTAGGTTTGAGAGGTTATAAAAGGGCAGACATTTCCATGCCCTCTTTTTGCATTTATCAAAATAAAAAAGGTATCTAAATTTGTTTAAAATGCAATTGATTAGAACTTCCCTAGTGGTCCGACAGTTAAGACTTTGCTTTCCAAGGGGGTACAGGTTGGATCCCTGGTCAGGGAGCTAAGATTCTACATGCCTAGTGGCCAAACAACCCCTCAAAACATTAAACAGAAGCCATATTGTAATAAATCCAATGAAGACTTAAAAAAAAGAAAAGGATGATTTTAGAACTGTAAGTAATCCAAACCCATACTTTTAGTGATGAAGAAACTGAGATCTAGAGGCAGAATGTCCTGTGGAAAGTTGTAAAGAATATTTTATAAGAAAACATAGTCTTGACAAACCAACAACTTATGCCATTCTTTCTAAAAGTTAACTTCCTAGAAGATGTGGTTTCCTGGACTTAAATCCAAACATTGAGATTTGCTTCATGAACAGGAAGCATAACACAGAGTAAGCCTGCCACCGTGTGGTATGGGCCAAAACTCAACGTTTGTTAAATGCTTTTATTGTGTTATTCATACATTTATTGTGTTTGCTTCTAGTTTATTTAACCAACCTAGATTTGATAAGAAATTCACACTCAGCTCTCTTAATGCTATAGGTTTAAGTACTTTTTAATTTCAGGATACATTTCTTCATCCAATTCTAAAAACCACTGCAATATTTCTGATCCTACTACGGATCACGTTTTAAAACGTGGCCTAGGCATTCTCACAAGAGGCTTACTTACTTTGGTGTTCACAAACAAAGCAACAAATTTAACAACTAGGAAGATTTATCGCAGTCTACCCATCTGAGGCAAAGAGCTGGCTCATCGGAAAAGACCCTGATGCTGGGAAAGAGTGAAGGCAGGAGGAGAAGGGGATTGATGACAGAGGATGAGATGGTTGGATGGCATCACTGACTCGATAGACTTGGGTTCCAGCAAACTCTGGGAGATGATGAAGGACAGGGAAGCCAGGTGTGCTACAGTCCATGGGGTCACAGAGTCAGACACGATTTAGCAAGGGAACAACAACTCAGAAGTGAAATGATGAGCCAGATTAGAAGACAGAATTCCCGATCATGCAATGGGGATTTCTAAAGACTCTTTGAATATGGATAACACATCCCTGGGAAGAAGCAGTGTCAGAATTTAGACAGAGTTCACCATTTCCTAGACTTTTAGCAATATACAAGCTTTATATGTTGTAACTCGCTAGGCAGACATTTCCCTCCCCTGTTCTTGCATTTATCAAAATAAAAATGATATAATAAAAAATGATATCTAAAGTTGTTTAGGACTTTCTTGGTGGTAGAGTGGGTAGGACTTGGGCTGCCATTGCAGGGTTTGATCCTTGGTCTGGGAAGATCCTGGTGGCTCAGATGGTAAAGCGTCTGTCTACAATGTGGGAGAGCTGGGTTCCATCCCTGGGTCGGGAAGGTTCCCTGGAGAAGGAAATGGCAACCCACTCCAGTACTTTTGCCTAGAAAATCCCATGGACTTCTAGGCAAGGGAAGTGTCCATGGGGTCACAAAGAGTTGGACACGACTGAGCGACTTCACTCACTCTGGGAAGATCCACATGCCTCGGGGCAACTAAGCCCGTATATCACAAATACTGAAGCCTGCACGCCCTGGAGCCAGGGAGCGCCAACCACTGAGCCCACGAGCTCAGTGGCCCTAGAAGCCTGTGTACCTAGAGCATGTGCTCCGCAACAAAAGAAGCCACCGAGATGAGAATCCTGAGCACCAGAGCTGGCGAGTAGCCCCCACGTGCCACAACTAGAGGAAGACCCAGCACAGCCAAAAATGAATAAATAAATAAGATGTTAAAAAAACCTGCTCTCTGTGAATTATGCTAACTTCTCTATGAGAAAAAACAAATGATAACCGTTTTTATGTGTATATTTGACCATAATGTAATCTGAGAGGTCCTCCATTTTTTACTAAAAGGATATTTGTGCAAAACTGACAGAAAATATTATACTGGATGAAAACATTAGCTGTATTACCACTAAAGATAGCATGGATTAAAAAAGAAAATAGCCACAAATTTTTTTGTACCTCTCCTATGGACAGATGGAGTTTGTGTATCCTCCCTTGGAAACTGGGTAGGCTTATGATTTGCTTGTAACCAATAAAAAGTAGATGTGGCCTAGTGTGACTTTTCAGGCTGGGTTAGAAAGGGTGATGCCGCTGGCTACTTGTTCCCTGGAACTCTGGCTCTTGGAAGAAATCAAATGATGGAATGGAATACAAAAGGCAGAAACATTCAAACCCACGCTTCCATGTCAATATATGAATTAGAATACGATAGAGGTGATACTTAAGTTAGCCAGGAAAAAAAGAGAGCTTATTCATTAAATAGTATTTATTCAACTCATCTAAGTTGTTGATTTTATTGCCATAAGGTTGGAAGGAATGATGCTAAAGCTGAAACTCCAGTACTTTGGCCACCTCTTGTGAAGAGTTGACTCATTGGAAAAGACTCTGATGCTGGGAGGGATTGGGGGCAGGAGGAGAAGGGGACAACAGAGGATGAGATGGCTGGATGGCATCACAGATTGGATGGACGTGAGTTTGAGTGAACTCCGGGAGTTGGTGATGGACAGGGAGGCCTGGCGTGCTGCAATTCGTGGGGTCGGACACGACTGAGCAACTGAACTGAACTGTCCATAGTATTCTCCTCATCAAAGCATTTGAGTCCGTTCTAATGAGGTGGATGCACCAAAAGTCTATTATACAGGGTGAAGTAAGTCAGAAGAGAAAGACAAATATCGTATATTAACACAGATCTATGGAATCTAGATGGAGAAGGCAATGGCAACCCACTCCAGTACTCTTGCCTGGAAATCCCATGGGCGGAGGAGCCTGGTAGGCTGCAGTCCATGGGGTCATGATATTAACTGAGCAACTTCACTTTTCACTTTCATGCACTGGAGAAGGAAATGGCAACCCACTCCAGTGTTCTTGCCTGGAGAATCCCAGGGATGGGGGAGCCTGGTGGGCTGCTGTCTCTGGGGTCACACAGAGTCGGCCACGACTGAAGCGACTTAGCAGTATGGAATCTAGAAAGACGGTACTGATGAATCCATTTGCAGGGCAGCAATGGAGACGCAGACATAGAAAACAGACTTGTGGACAGGGAGGGAAGGAGAGAGTGAGACGAGTGGAGAAAGAAGCATGGAAACATATACAGTACCACGTGTAAATAGACAGCCAGTGAGAATTTGCTCTATGACTCAGGAAACTCAAACCAGGGCTCTGTAATAACCTAGAGGCGTGGGATGGGGTGGGAGGGAGCTTCAAGAGGGAAGGGAAATATGTATACCAACGGCCGATGCATGTTGTTGTGTGGCAGAAACCAACGCAGCATTGTAAAGCAATTATCCTTCAATTAAAAATGTTTTAAAAAATTCTCATCAGTCCTCTTAATGTCTAAAAGCTACAGTGATGTCTGTTTTTTCATTACTCATAATTTTGGTTTTTCTTCATCAGTCTTATCAGCAATTCATTGACTTTATTAATCTTTTCAACTTTCTCAATTTTCTATTTTTTCCATTTAATTGATTTCCATTCTTATTATTCTTCCTACTTATTTTGTATTTAGCTTGCTTTTATTTTTTGTTCTCGAGTTTGGCACTCAGATCACTGATTTGTACATCTTTCTTTCTTTTCTAATATAAGCATTTAAGTGTAAGAGTTTTCCAAGGCTTTAGCTGTAACCCACAAATCCTGATATATTGTATTTCATTCGGCTCAAAATATTTTCTAATTTCTTTTGCAATTTCTTAGGTGGTCTATGGGTTTTTTAGAAGTATGTTATTTATTTATTTTCCATTAAAAATTAATTTATTTATTTTCCATTAAAAATCATTTATTTATTTTTGGCTGCACTGGTCTTCATTGCTGTGCGAGCTTTTCTCTAGTTGCAGCAAGCAGGGGCCACTCTTCATTGTAGTGCGTGGGCTTCTCATTTCGGTGGCTTCTCTTGTTGCTGAGCAGGCTCTGGGGCTCGTGGCCTTCTGCAGGCTTGCAGGCTCACAAGCACAGGCTCAGAAGTGGTGGTGCTGGGGCTTAGTTGCTCTTCGGCATGTGGGAACTTCCTAGATCTGGGATCAGACTTGTGTCTCCTGCATTGGCAGGCTGATTCCTATCCACTGCACTACCAAGAAAGTCCTAGAAGTGTGTTATTTAATTTCCAAAAATGAAGGTGGGGGGGGCGCTTTTCTACGTATCGGCCCATTACTTTCTTATTGTTGTTCAATCACTATATTGTATCCAACTCTTCTGTGACCCCATGGACTGTAGCCCCAACAGACTCCTCTGTCCATGGGGTTTCCCAGGCAAGAATACCAGGGTGGGTTATCATTTCCTTCTCCAGGGGATCTTCTCAAGCCAGGGATCGAATGATGGCTGGTGGATTCTTTACCACTAAGCCACCTGGAATGTTACCTTATTTCCCCTGTGGTCACACTAAGGAGTATGCTCAGTGTGATTTCAATTATTTTATCATCCTTTTCTTGGCTGCAAGGCACAACTTGTGGGATCTTAGTTCCCAGAGCAGGGATTGAACCCAGGCCCTCGGCAGTGAAAGTGCAGAGTCCTAACCACTGGACTGCCAGGGAAGCCCCCAATTCTTTTATAATTATTGAGACTTTTCTAATAGCCCACCATACAGGCTACGTTGGTGAGCGTTCTGTGCTCCTTCACTTGGTCCCCATGTAATTGTTGTGCACACTGACAAGACAGCATTCTGCTCCAAAGTGGCAAATAGGATCCAGGTAGAAGCAGGCTCCCTGCTAGGAAACAGACTGCCCTCAACTCAAAAACTAAGAACATGCCCCCTCTGCTTGTTACCACATTTGTGTTCTGAGTCAGGGTCTCCTGCTGTCTTCTGCTTGGTTCTATGGAAACTCAGAGAGATGATGCAAAATAAGCACGCTATTTTCAAAAATTCAGAGAACAAAAATGAGCCCTTGAAAATATTTAAAAAAATCATAGATAAAACCAGAAAATATAACAGAAGGGTTAAAAGATAATGTTGAAGAAATCTTCCAGGAAGTAGAGTGGAAAGGTAAAGGTGTAAGGGCCTGTCCTGGTGGTCCAGTGGTTAAGACTCCGAGCTTCCCCTTCAGGGAGCACGGGTTCCAGATTCCCAATGCCACATGGTGTGGCCCAAAAAAAGAGCAAAGGTGTAGAAAAGGAAATTTTTTTTTTTTAATTAGAGAATAAGTCAGAGCTCAACAACTAAATAATAGGATTTCCAGCAAGAGACATAAAATTGGAGAGGAGAATCAAGAAGATGTCCCAGAACTGAGAGTAACTCAGTTCTAGGAGTAGGTATCGGACTAAAGGACCTGCTAAGTTTCCAGTGTAATGGAGGAAAAGAGACTCATATCAAGACACATGATTATGAAATCTTAGAATTCCTGGAACAGAGAGAAGATTTTATGAATCTCCAGAGAGAAAAAAAGTCACACTTAATGGATCAAGGTTACACTTAATGGATCAANATCGGACTGAAGGACCTGCTAAGTTTCCAGTGTAATGGAGGAAAAGAGACTCATATCAAGACACATGATTATGAAATCTTAGAATTCCTGGAACAGAGAGAAGATTTTATGAATCTCCAGAGAGAAAAAAAGTCACACTTAATGGATCAAGGTTACACTTAATGGATCAAGAGTCAGTCTGGTTTCAGATTCTCAACAGTGACAGTGGATGCCAGAACACAAAGAAGCAATGCCTTTAAAGTTCTAAGAGGGGAACTTCCCTAGTGGTTCAGTGGTGAAGACTCTGTGCTTCCGATGAAAGGGGCACAGGTCTGATCCCCAGTCAGGGAACTAAGATTCCATATGCCATACAATGTGGCCAGAAAAAGAAAAAACCCAAAAAACAAAGTCCTGAGAGGAAATAATTCTATCCTAGACTTTCATACCCATCGACACACTGTCAAATCGGTTGCTAGAGTAAAATAAAGATAGTTTTAGAGATTCAAGTTCTCATAAAATGGTACCTCCCACGCATCCAAGAAAACATGCTCCATCAAGACAACAGAGTGACCCAAGAAAGGGGAAAACCCAGAATCCAAAGCAGAGGATCAACACAGGAGTGAGGTCAAGGGGATCTCCCAGAGGATGGGTGGACCATGTGGAGAGTGACCAGTTTGAACCGAGGTGGTGTTACTTAGAGGCTCAGTGAGGGCTGTTTCCATCAAGCTCTCTGCAGCCATCACACTCTCTTTACCTGGAGGAAAACGTTCCCAGGCCACCTTGGCTCAGATTCGTGTCTGTACCTGCTAGGCCTTGAATGCATTCTGATGAAGTCTCTCCTCTCTTCTCTCTATGCCCCGCAGCCAGGATCAGCTGACACTCCCTGAGGACACACCCCAAGAGGTATTCTGATTTGCCAGCTCCTGAGAACTAAAACTACAGAGCCGTCCTTTCGTAGTGACCACAGATAACCAGTACTGACCCACACTTAAGGCCTGCCAGCTACCCCAACCACAGTGAGCCGTATGCTTCCCAAGAAGGGCTTGCCCACCAGCTGCCCCAGAAGGGGCTCTAACAAAACTCCTAAGGCAGCTAAAGTCAGGTTCAGAAACTTCATAGCTCATCTTTCCCTGGAAGCCCTCATCTATGTTCCTTCTTAGTGAGATCTGCACTTGTTTCATAAACTAATGTAGATATCATGTATGATTCAGGCAAGAGGCTTAAGCAGTGATAACTCTTTTTAAAAAAACTTCAGTTTAGGAAGATGTTTCCTTTGAGGTGTGAGTATATGAGTGACTATGCTGTGTGTGTTCAGGGTTGTACATACAAAGCACAATGAGGGTAAAGTAAGGGCAATTTGCATCTGCCCAAGTAACAGAGGCTTCCAGAGAGGGCAACTTTCAAATTCTTGCAGAAAAAACTCTGAGACGTGACAAGGTCCCAGAAGCTTCTGAGCTATGGCAGAATCAGAGGTTTTATATCTCTTATATAATTTTATATATAATTTATACCTCTTCTACTTTTTTTTATATTTTACTATGGAAACGTTCAAATGTATGCAAAATGCAAAGACTAATACCATATACCGCTGATCTACCTCGCTTCACAATTTTCAATTTATGGCCAATCTTGTTATATTTATATTCCAAGCCTCTTCTTCTCCTTTGACAAGCAAATCTCAGAGTCACATAATTTCTCCTGCATTTTAGTATTATACTTCTTACAGCCTTCTCATTATTTAATAAATTCTTATTTAAAATAATAACAGAAGATAATTAGGTAGACAACTAGGTATATGGACTAACTAGCAGATAATCAGGTACATGTACCAACATGGAGAAATCACAGACACACTGTGAGATGAAATAAACAAGTTGCAGACATCACAATTACATTTAAAAAAAGACCCAACCAAACAAAAATAAATAATAAAACAGACGTGTGCTCCAAAATACATAAGCATATCATAGAACGATAACTGTAAAAATGTACATTGAACTGTGGATTCTAATGATCTCTGAGAAGGGGAGTAGTGATTTGAGGGGTTGAACTTAGGAACCATACCTGTAGACTTTTGTATTGTTTGACTCTCATACAGAAGAATATATCCATCATCACTTATGTAATGGTTTTTAATAAAAAGAAAATCGAAGTGAACACTTTGCTGCTTGGTGCCCAGAGCGACAGGAAGTCATCTGGGAAATGGAGAAAAGTCTCAAGTGCTGATTGGAGTTTCTGAGAAGTGACCTTCCACACTCCTTCCTAATCAAGTGATTTTTTTCCTGCCAGCTAAAAATACACTCTCCAGTTCAGGAAATGTGGCTGATTGAATAGCAGCTGCTGCCAACGACCTACTTTGCATATTAAAACAACCTTAGAAGAAAAGTAGCAAAACCTCCCCTTTGGACCAAGGCTGAAGCTCATCACACACGTCTCTCTTGGCCTCCACATTAGCCTTCCTGTGTATTTTCACAAGGCAGCCTCTGGCCACTGTATCTTCTCCCCCTTCAGTGTCAGGAAACTTCCTGCAAATATTGTAAAAGCAGAAGCTGAAGGAGCTTGAGTGCGAAGCTAACATTCTTCGGCTCTTTCTCACAGTTTCAAAAAGCAGATCACTCGCTGCTGTTTCCTTTTCCTGTGTGTTTTTTAAGTGACAAAGATCCACTGCCAAGATACTATTTCTGTTCAGAGCCAGGGAGAGAGAGCAAGGAGAGACAGGCACAAAAATTCCCCCCAGCTCCACCATGGTGGAGAGAGGGTGTTTTCAGTAAAATGGAAACTAGAAACACGGAAAAGGTCTGGAAGATGAGCTGTGCTGTAAATGTAAAACACAAGTCAGCCAAAGTGATAATAACTCAAAGTACAATTTGTAATGCTAAATAAGACATTTAAAGAGTCTACAATATTATACTCTATATCTAATTCTATTACATGATATCCTAGTCTCCATAAGGATGAGTAATGTTGACCTCTCCCATTCATAAAGCATGCAGATGCATTTTGAAAGATTTACTTTTCTTAATTGGGGAATTCTCTGGTGGTCCAGTGGTTAGGATGCTTTCACTCCCAAGGGCCCGGATTTGATCCCGGTCAGGAAACCAAGATTCCACAAAACAAAAAAAACCTGATAGACTATACAGAGCACTGCTCACAGCTGCTCAATAAAGTGTTGCATTGAACCGGTTATGCGGCAGCCTGGATGGGAGAGGAATGTGGGGGGAATGGGTACATGTATATATACAGCTGAGTTCCTTTGCTGTCCACCTGAAACTACCACAACATTGTTAACCACCTACACGCCAATGTAAAATAAAAAGTTTAAAAATCGCATCGTATTTATAGAATATTAGAGCAGAATGAGGAGAAGGCAATGGCACCCCACTCCAGTGCTCTCGCCTGGAAAATCCCATGGACGGAGGAGCCTAGTGGGCTGCAGTCCATGGGGTCGCTAAGAGTCGGACATGACTAGGCGACTTCACTTTCACTTTTCACTTTCACGCATTGGAGAAGGAAATGGCAACCCACTCCAGTGTTCTTGCCTGGAGAATCCCAGGGACGGGGGAGCCTGGTGGACTGCTGTCTATGGGGTCGCACAGAGTGAAGCGATTTAGCAGCAGCAGCAGCAGAGCAGAATGAAACTTAAAGATGACCTAATCCTACTTTTTTGCTTTACAGATTAGGAAACTGGGGTTCAGAAAGATTAAATAACTGACCCAAGGCAACATAGATAAGAAGCAGCAGCTCTGGGGCTCGAATTCAGATCTCTAGCTGGTCAATCTACCTTCCTCCATCTCCAGTTGGTCAATCTGCCTTCTTCCATCTCTAGTTGGTCAATCTGCCTTCTGCCTACTATATGATGTTGTCTCACGAGTCCAGGCTCACTCTTCTGCTTTCTCTCATTTGCTAGACAGCAAGCAAGAATTACTGCAGCATTTCCTCTGATTTCTTATCTTTCGACTTGACGACCAAGCTACCTAAGCAACCAAGTATGAGCACTTGGGACATGCCCCTCCCCCCTCCCACACATACACTGTTAATTCTCGTTAAACAATCTTGGAAGAAAGCATGTGCTGTAAGAAGACAACCTTCTACCATGGAATGCTGGGGAAAACAGTAGACACTGCTGGTCACCGAACACTATTCTCACTTCCTTCTTGCTTAGAATAGTGAAACTTTATTCAGCTATTGAGAAACAGAGACTGTATGTTCAGAGGTGAACCCTGCCTGGCCAAACCAAGTCATTTCATTCTCTCAGACAGTGAGATATTAGAACTGACTGGGAGGCTTTGGGGGAGTATTTCCTTCCTGATAAAAGGAAGGTGTGCTACCCCTTACCACACACACAGCCCATGCAAGACCGCGGTAGCCACAACCACAGACTCACAAAAGAACAAAACAACAGTAACCTCAACAACACAGTGCTGCCTAGGTTTCTGATTTTTCCCAGCTGCTTCCTCCTATTAAATATAGCAGCCCGATGGTATCAGTCATCACAATAAGATGCTTGCCATTTACAAAGCACTTCCTTGGTGAGTAACACAATGTGATAAAAGAGAAAGAGATGAATTATAAACCTCAGCAAGATCATGAGCAAATTATTTACCCCGTCTGAGCCTGTTTCTTCCTTGGTAAGATGAGAGAATCACAACCCCCAGCTTGGTTCCTGACATTTTAATGAAAGAATGTGCTGGAAAGCAGAGTTGTCACCCATTATGAGAGCCAAATCACTGACGCTCCAGATCCAAATCAGGATCTGCTGCAGAAGCAAGGGCTTCTGACTGGACAATGTTTTCAAAATTCAGATTTTTCAGGGCCATCATTTCTACTGGGAAAAACATAGTGACACTGTTAAGGAAAAAAAAATTAAGAAAGCTGCTTAATCGTCCTTAATTTTAACTACATTAACACAGCTTTATAATTTTTTAATAAAAATTTAAACTTCTAATTTTAATATAGTTGTAGTAGTTCAGTCATTTGAGTTATGTCTGAGTCTTTGCAACCCTATGAACTACAACACACCAGGCTTCCCTGTCCGTCATCAACCCCTGGAGCTTGCTCAAACTCATTTTTATATATATACATATATATATATGGTGGCCCAAATAGTAAAGAATCTGCCCCCAAAGCAGGAGCTCAGGTTTAACCCGTGGGTTAAACCTGGAGAAGGGAATGGCAACCCACTCCAGGATCCTTGCCTGGAGAATTCCATGGACAGAGGAGCCTGGTGGGCTACAGTCCATGGGGTTGCAGAGTCAGACACAACTAAGTGACTAAACACTTCCACACTTTCACATATAAGGTAAACCATGAAATTATATATCTATAATAATTATATATATTTTATATTTTATATATTTAAATATATATATTATATATATATAATATATATATATATAGGTTTACTTTCAATACTTTAGACCTATTTTTTAAGACTGTTTGAATCCTACTTAGGCAGTTCTTAAGCACATATGGTTCCAAGCAAACGAAAGAATCTCCAGGCACCAGAAACACAGGGAGGCATGAGATGAAAGAAAAGGTCCCGTTCTCAGCTTTCTGCATGGAGGGGATCTGAGATCCTGAGAGAAAGAGCAAGAGAGAAGCAGCTGAACACGACCAGGTTCCGAGCCAGGCGCCCACCCTCCTGCCTACAGAGTCTGAGCTGCAGAGACCCGGGAGCTGAGCTGCGCCGGGGCTCCTAGGGCAGAGCCGAAGGGCATAGGGCTTCCTGGCGGCACCCAGGTGCCATGCTCCGGAACCCGGCGCCGGGGGAGGGGCTCAGAGCCGGCCCCGCCCCCGACCCCCAGGGGAAGGAAGCAGAAAAAGGGGAACCGGCCCCATCCTCACACTATACTAGCTTCTCAGGACTGAAAGCCGCTGCCCTGGGAGGACCACACAGAGAAGCAGCCTAGTAACTCTGAGGTAACTGTCATTTTTACGCTTCTACCCCTGGCCTGAGGATTGAACAGAGGGCGTCTCATTTTCCTCCACGGGGCAGCTGAAATCTATTCCTGGGCCTGAGATGTCCCTTCCCTGTTCCAGCCAAGGTTTCCTGGGACTTAAGGTGGGGACAGGTCTTGGTCTTAACACTTGAGATTCTTCAAAAACGTGTGTAATGTTCTGGACGTGATTTACGTCGGTAAGCCACTGGAGGAAACACTTTGCTCTGACCGGTTCCTTTGCCTGCAGTCAGCAGGATTTATAAATAGGCACGGTTAAGGGGGGTGGCAGCCTGGTCCTGGGTGGGGCGGGGGCGGGGTGTTTCCAAAGGCTGCAGAAGTCACCAGCAGCCCCCTGCCCACTTCTCTCAGTGCACTGACCCCTTGGGGTTTAGGCTTCCAGGTGGACACCAGAGGCTGGAAGCCACAGACCAGCAAGAATCGAAGACATCCTTCAGTCACTTCTACTCAACCAGGTTTGTCTAACAGAAGTGGGTGGTGCCTCCTTGCCTTAACTACCAAGGAATGGGAGCTGACATTCCATGTCTTCATGGGGAGACCTTGGTCTCTTCTCTGCAGCAGGCACTCCTCCCCCCCGACCCCCAGAGATAGGTCAGCTGATGCTGACTCACACAGCCCTACTTCCCTGCCCTTTCAAAGCCCAGATCTGGGTTTGAAAGATGACACTGTGGACATTACCTTGGGTGTAGAAGCCCTTCTCCCATGGCCCATGTGGATTTGTGATCCTTCCGACAAGTATACCTGGCCTTTCTCCCTAGGGTCTGGCAGTGGCCCCCATGGGGTCTGTGAGTTCCCGAAGTCACACGGCAGAAGCCCACGTGGTGATGATGGGCCTGGACTCGGCGGGCAAGACCACACTCCTATACAAGCTGAAGGGTCACCAGCTGGTGGAGACCCTGCCCACCGTGGGTTTCAACGTGGAGCCCCTCGAGGCCCCTGGGCAGGCGTGCCTCACCCTCTGGGACATCGGGGGGCAGAGCCCGCTCAGGGCCAGCTGGAAGGACTACCTGGAGGGCATGGCCATCCTCGTGTTTGTGCTGGACAGCACAGACGAGGCCCGCTTGCCCGAGGCGGTGGCTGAGCTCACGGAGGTCCTGGAGGACCCCCACCTGGACGGCGTCCCCCTCCTGGTGCTGGCCAACAAGCAGGAGGCACCCCACGCCCTGCCACTGCCCGAGATCCGAGACAGGCTAGGCCTGCAGAGGTTCCCGGGGCTCTGTGGGAGCTGCGGGCCTGCAGTGCCCTCACCGGTGAGGGGCTGCCTGAGGCCCTGGGGAGCCTGAGGCGTCTCCTGAGCTACCGCAGCCCCCGAGCCTCCAGGTGAGTGCAGGGGGCGGCCGTCAGGAGACCTGAGAGCCTCGATCCAGGCAGAGCAGCCTGTCTTCTCTGCTCTTACAGACTGGAACACCAGCTAATCCTGGAGGGTTCTGTTTATCAAACAAGGAACCCTCCTAGTCTCAGACACAATATTTAAGTCTTGGGACTTATTGTCACCAGTGTTTATGTTGCAAATCAGCTACTCTTGGAATAATGATACTCTAAGTGTTCCAGGTGGTTCAGCAGCAAAGCATCTGCCTGCAGCGCAGGAGACGTGGGTTTGATCCCTGGGTTGTGAAGATCCCCTGGAGAAGGGAGTGGCAACCTACTCCAGTATTCTTGCCTGGAGAATCCCGTGGACAGAGGAGCCTGGTGGGCTACAAGTCCATGGGCTCGCGAGAGAATCGGACGTGACTTACCGACTAAACAACAACAAAGAAAGAAAAATACCTCAACATAATTAGTTTAGTAACTCATCATTAGCACGTGTGAACTGAGAAACTGTAATAACAGAACAAGTGGCTGCCGAATAATTAAGACCTAAATTTACAGAGGGAAAGAGGTTTCAAAATCAAATCAGAATATCAGACTTGGACATGTTCACGATCTTATGAGCGACTGTCCTTAGTAGCCCCCTAAATCGCAAGCAGTCAGGGTCAAGTCTGCTTCCAAAGCATCTCAGATTAGAAGTTGGCTGGGGCACTCAGCCCTGGACAGAGGCTGGGAGTTCTGACTTTCCAAAATCAACCACCTTCTCTGACCCTGACTAGTCATTCTCTGGAGGAGGGTGTGACAACCTACTCCAGTATTCTTGCCTGGAGAATCCCATGGACAGAGGAGCCTGACGGGCTATAGTCCATAGGGTCGCAGAGAGTCAGACATGACTGAAGCGACTGAGTGTGAATGCATGAATGCACAGCCCTTTCCAGCTTTTTGTTATCCTGTGCTGGTCTTTTCCCAGAACCTTTCATTGTTTTCTGTTTTCCTTCTCTTTCTTCTCCTTGTAGTGTATAGATTACCTTAAAGCTCAAATTAATCAGTTTCATTCATCCATTTATTCATTTACTTAATCAAAAATATGTCGAGCATGGAATTTGTGGCAAAGGGCAATGAGTTTTAGATATGAAGCAGGGCCTCCAGATGGGAGGCGTGAATTCTGAAGATATGAAGAGCAGCAATGTACCTCTCATTATTTACAGGGAAAGAGGAAGTTGAACATAGCATCCTAGAAGGGTTCTCAGGTGAGGTGATCTTTACCTAGGATCCATGAAGCTCCTGAAATTATTTGCAAAAAGATCAGAAACTTTCATTAGATTTTCAAAGGCACCTGTGACTCCCTGAGGTAAGAAGCACCAATTTGGTCTTCTCCTTCATCCAACCCAGGAATACTTCCGATAATCTGAGTTTTTTTAATACCAAGCTGCTTCCATTTGGTACCTGCTCTCATGTTAAACAGTTCTAAATGTTGCATATTCTTTCCCTCTTGGGCTTCTATCAGCCTCCTAAGAGCTCCTGACGGTGGCTCTGCCCTCTGTGGAGTGACTCGTGACAACTGCCCCTTGACACCCCTCTGATGTCTGAGAGGTCCCTCTACCCAAAGTCTCCCCTTCAAACATCAGCTTAGATGTGCCTGTTTTTTTTCACCTCTTGCCAGTTGATGTGTTTCAAGACTTCCTATGTTGGACACAGGAAAGTACAAAGATGCAGACAAAGGGAACAAGGCCTCCAGGCTCAGGGAGCTCTGGGTGGGGAAGCAGAGGACATGATTCCCATGAAAAGGTGAGGATGGGAGTTTACTGTTTGCTGCACATGTGCTGGGGCTGGTTCTGTGCTCAGTCCCTTACAAGAGATGATCTCTAACTCTCCCAATTCTGCCAAGTGGGTATCCTTCCCATTTTATAGGATTAGACACTGAGGCTCGGAGAGATTGTGACTTCCTTGAGGCATGCTCTTAAGTGACACTTTTGGAATTTGAACCAGATGTTCTAGCCCTTGATGATGTCTTCCACGACATCATGCTTCTAGGAGGTTTAAGCCAAGGTTGACATCTGATTGGCAAATGAGATGGGGGAGCAGTCTAATCAGAGGAAAGAGATTGTTTGGAGGCATGAGGTACAGTGTAGGAAGGACAAATAAGCCAAAAAAAAAAAAAAACTGAAATAGGAGGTTGGGAGTGAGAGGTGGTATGTATTATGAAAGGAAACAAAACCGAAAAGAGGGACTATCCTGGCGGTCCAGTGGCTAAGCCTCCATGCTCCCAATGCAGGGGGCCCAGGTTCGATACCTGGCCAGGGAACTAGATCCCACATGCTGAAATGATGACCTGGCACAGCCAAATAAATGAATAAATGTTACTTTTTTTTTTAATGGAGAGAAATTTTAGATCCAAGTTGAGAAGGCTTCCCCAGTGGTTCAGAATCTACCTGCAATCTGGGAGAGCCAGGTTCCATCCCTGGGTCAGGAAAATCCCCTGGAGAAGGAAATGGCAACCCACTCCAGTATTCTTGCCTGGAGAATTCCATGGACAAAGGAACCTGATGGGCTACAGTCCAGGGAGTCGCCAAGAGGTGGACACGACTGAGTGACTGACACACACACACGAGAAGGCTTAGACTTTCACAATTAGGAGCTGGTCTCAGAGAAGTGAAGCTGTCTGGCTTCCATTTAAGAGGCTAATTTAGTGGCAGCATAGAGGTGAAATAAAGAGAAGCGGGAACCCTGGGAATGGAGAGGCAGGGAATCCCAGTGGACGCCTGTCGCAGTCACAGAGGAGAGGAGAGGAAGATAAGAACACTGAGAGCCATTTTTAAGAGAAAAATGCTGAGAGACGAAAAACTTGAAGACATTCAAGGTTTTGAGCCTATGTGGCAGGTGGGAATGGAATGAACTGAGAAGGTGGACACGGGGGGAGCAGGTTGTGAAGCGGTCAGAACCGCTGGGCTCTGCTGGGTCTGAATGTGTTTATAGCCTGTTCTCACTGTCATTATCTGCAGACCTTGCGGGCACCCAGGACCCCCTGGAGATATCTGCTGGTTTCTGTTCGAGGAAGCTCATCTCCTCACGTGATTTGTCCTGTTTTCATTGTGAGCTCGTCTTTAGCAGCGTGTGCTTTTCCTGTGTGACTGCCTTGTGCTCTGGGTTGTGACAGGGTTTCTACACAGAGGGGTTTCCCATTAGCTGTCTACTGGATGCTGGGGCTTTTGATTGTTTGAGACCAGCTATTATGTTAGTTTCTCTGCTTGGGGCTCACAGACCTCCCAGGCAGCAGAAACCTGAACTCTGTACTCATTCACAGGCCAGGCCCCGGAGATGCAGTTTCTGACAGACGACTGTTTTTCTTTGCATTCATATCCCAAGATAAGACCATTTGCTTTCACATGCTTGACTGAGCCGGTGAGCAGACTTTTCTAATCCCCTTTTAAGAGGTGGGTGCCACTTTAACGCTCTTGCTTTTCTGTTGAGCTCAGAGCAAAATGTTCTCCCCTCCAAACAAGAGTGAGGCCACATCTCCCATCCCCATGCAGATGCTATGACCGCAGCCTGGGCCCTAGAATCTCGGTTTGGCTTCTTCTCTAAGATGCTCTTGGACTCCAGGCTTCACTTAACTGCTTTGGCTATGGTTTTTCCCCTTCATTTCTGCCACTTGGATTCCCCCCCACGTTTTTTTAATGTTCAATGATAGCCTACATTAAAACATTTTTTCTGACTGCAGTTTACCCAACACTTATGACTCCACAGTGGAAAACATCTGCCATGTGGCTAGGCACCTGCCAGGGCCCCAGGAAAGGCTGAGAAGAGACCAGGATAGCCTAAGGCACACAGTTGGTGGCTGGCTTTGCCTTCTCCAGGCCTCCCATCTTTCCCTCTGCTTCCACTCCAACCATGGCAGGTCTGGAGGGAGGGTGGAACCCCATCTTCCTTTAGAATCTTCCCTGAAGACCATAGGGTAGCTGGCCTTGCCCACTGGGAGCAAGAGTGGCAACAGGTCAAGCTGGCCGGTAGGCCTGGGGATGCTACTCTCCTGGCCGCTGACAACCGGAAGGTGGGGCAGTCTGTGGCCAGTCGGATGGCCTCGGCCTTTGCCTCCCCTCCTGAGTCAGGCTGGAGCCCACCAGGGACGTGGAGGGGGCAGACGAGCTTCCTTCCTGCTCTTCTGCTCAGACACACATATGGATAATATATATGTACTTACACCACAGAGCTACAACACAGGGGACCTTAGGAAAAACCAAATTGTGCCTTCTGTTTTATTTTGCTGTTTAAAAGGTATTCTCCTTATGGGAGAGGTATTTTGTGTGTTTCAAATCACCCACACCTTTCAGATCCATCTGCCTTCCATTAACTCATGAGCAGGAGTAAGGAGGTGCAGGAGCTGATGTGGCTGAAAAGCACATGCCTATTGCCTTCTTATATATAAATGAATTTTTTCTTTCTGCAAACACTGTATACGGTATTTATTTCACATTGGAGAGCCGATTACCTCTTTGAATGTGGGTCGAGTTTCTCCCTCTCTGACTCACTGATTTTTATTTTATTTATTTATTTATGGCTGTGCTGGGTCTTCCTTTCTGGGCAGGCTTCTCTCCAGTTGTGGTGAGCAGGGGTCACTCTCTAGTTGCGGCACACGGGCTTCTCATTGAAGGGCTTCTCATGGAACATGGGCTCTAGAGCACAGGCTCAACAGTTGTGGCTTCCGTTACTCCAAGACAGGTGGGATCTTCCCAGGCCAGGGGTCGAACCTGTGTCTCCTGTACTGGCAGGCAGATTCTTTACCAGTGAGTCGTCAGGGGAGCCCCTCTGACTCAGATTCTGAAGATGTTTCTCCCTCCCCTCTTGGACAGAAGCGATCCTTCAATGAATGTTACAAACCATGGGAGTTGGGTTTTGGTTTGGTTCTGCTGAGTTTCGGGTTGGGGCTGTCCATCCTCACGGATCTCCGTACTTGCCTCCTCCCGCTGGGGCTGGGGGCAGCTGTGTCCTCTAAAGTGGGCCAGGCCCCCCTCCTGAGCACAGGGTGAGCCGGGACCTTGCCTTCCTTCTCGTCGGCCGCCACCCCCAGCGTCCCAGCTGCGACCTCAGGTCATGCGGTGTTGCCTCGATAAAGACTCGTCTTCCTTCAGAGCCCCCCTGATGCAACTCAAGACCAGTGGGGTCCCACACAGAAGCCCCTGCCCCCGCAGACAGACAGATGCAAGTCAGTCAGTAGGAATGATGAGACTGTTCAGGCCACGCCTCTCGCTGCCGAGGCTGAGCCAAGATGGGAGAGTCCCTGAGTGAGCGGGAGGAAGATCCCCCGGCAGAGGGCGTGGCAACCCACTCCAGCGCTCTTGCCTGGAGAATCCCCAGGATAGAGGAGCCTGGTGGGCTACAGTTCAGAGGGTCGCAAAGAGTTGGACACGACTGAAGCAGCTTAGCACATCGTACACTTTGAGCGGGGCTTCTGCGTGTAAAAGGACAACGTCATGACCCAAGCAGAAAAAGATCAAAACTCTGTGGGCCTAATCCTTTGGCCACCTGATGAGAAGAGCCAACTCATTTGAAAAGTCCCTGAGGCTGGGAAAGATTGAAGGCAGGAGAAGAAGGGGGTGACAGAGGATGAGATGGTTAGATAACAAGAGATAGTCAGTCACGTCACCGACTCAATGGACATGAGTTTGAGCAAACTCCGGGAGACAGTGAAGGACAGGGAAGCCTGGCCTGCTGCAGTCCATGGGGTCACAGAGTCGGATACGATTTAGTGACTTAACAACAACTATCCTGCCTGGGGAGAAATTCTATTAAACCAGCATTCCAAACTCTTCAAGGAAGTCACGTGCAGAGGTGCCCCTTTCTACCACTTTGAAGACAAGATCGAGTTCTCTGGGTTGATCAGGTGACCCCCAGGAATCGAGCTCTGGGCGATGGGGCGGAGAAGCTGGCTGGGTGTCAGGTTCTGTCACAGCCACGAGTCACGAGGTTTTTACACAAGCTTCGGGGTGGACCCATCACACACGCTTCCTTCCCCTCAGTCAGTATTGGTGACTCAGGGGATTTCGAAAGGAGCTCATGAGACATGCAACCAGCAGGTACATCCCAAGGCGCTTCTCAGCGTTTTCTAGACAGAACTTTAGGAGCTGGATCCACACCTGAGTAAGAAGCCTGGCATTTGCTCCCCCGGTTCTGCCTGCTACACTCTGAGCTCAGGCCAGACGAAGACGAATGTACTGCCTGGGGGAGCTGCTTCAGGAGAGACAAAGAAAGCTAGCAAGCTGTTGAGACTTGCGGTTCCACGTTGTGAAATGCACATAGACACGTGACTCTCCCGTGTCCGCATAACAGACAGGAGGGACAATAAAAGGACTTTTTTTTTTTTTTTAACAACAAAGCCCACAAAGAAAGCAGAAATTGACTCTGGCAGGCTTGAGATAGCACTAAGATTACAGAAGATAGAAAGTGATTCACAGACCAAAGAAAGTGCAAATATAAGTTGCTGAGGGTTGGGATGTATGTATGTATGTGTGTGTACATATGTTCAGTCAAAGGACTCCCTCTGTGCTGGGCACTAGTCTAAGTGTTGAAGGTGTATTAACCTACATAGTCCCCCAACAATGTGAGAGTTTCTAACCTGATCTGGGGGATGAGGCACAGAGAGGTTAAACAACTTGCCCCAGGTCACACAGCAGAATCTGAACCTCTGCAGAAGTGTGGCCCAGAAACCTTGGTCTACACAGCCTCACACAAGCAAGTCCTTCTGACACAAACCCCAGGACATCTCAGGACTTGGGCTCTCACGAAGCAACAAAGAAACATAACTTGTGGAAAGTCTGTATGAAGAGACATATCCTCAGACTCTGCTATTTTATTCAGTCTGGACAACTGCGTGCTTTCAGTTTATTCTCTGGAGGTGTTACCAGTTGAGGATGAGATAAGACATCTATTAAAAAAATGTCTTGAAAGTGTGTGCATGGACTAGTGAGGCTGCCTGGACCCTCCCACTTCCAGCTCCCAGGGGCTGGCAGTGAGGTTTACACAGGGAGGTGGGAACTGGGGGCCCCTCTCTAGGAACTGGCTGGCTGGGAGAAGACACAACACTGACATCTGAAGGTCCCCGGATGAACCAGCTGGCTCACCGGTTGATGAGCCCTGCCTCCCATGAGCCAGGACTCACACGAGCTTCTAGAAGCTTTCTGGTATCTTTCTCTTTCCTCCACCTACATTTTTATTATGGAAAATGTAAACATACAGAAAAGCTGGAAAAAAATACTATAACGAACACCCATATGCCCACCTCTTAAGTACTACAATTGCTAATACCTTGGCATATTGGCTTTATCTTAGATAAAGGTATGTACATATAGTATATTTCTGAACCATTTGAAGATGACTGCAGACATTATATTTCACCTATTCATATTTTAGTTTCTCTATTCAAAGAATAAGGATCTCATCAGCTCTAACCCACATGCATTATCGCACCTGAGAAAATTTCAAATAGTTCCCAAATACATTCCAATATTCAACCCATATTCAAATTTCTCACACTGTCCTTAGAATATCATTGCATCTGGTTATTATGTCTCTTTATCCTCCTTCCATTTGTCTGCCCCACAGTGTTGCTATTTTGAAGGGACCAGGTCATTCATTAAAGCAGCGTCTCAGAGCTGATGTGTCTGACTGGGTCTTGTGTCATTTAATTGGTCCCCGTATCACTTGTAAATGCTGTCAAGTGGAAGTCAGGTCTAAAGGTGTGATGAGATTCAGATCAGATGTTTTTGGTGACACAGGGAGGTGACATTCTCTATTTCCTGCTGCGTCTCATCAGGGGACAACGTTTGATTATCTCACTAGTCAGGAAGCAAAGCTCCATCTCTTGCTGAAGGCAGTGAGTGATGGATCACTCCACTGTGAAGAAGTGATAATGGCTTACTCAAATAGGAACAGATAATAAAGGACTACAGGACATCCGAGAAAAAGTCTCCAATATGAGGGAGAGAAAGGAAAAAACTCAGAGGAAAGAGGAGAAAGAGATCATTGCAGGAAGCAAAAGAAAACTTCCCCCAAATGATAAATCTCCTTAGAAATAAGAGACGATCTCACATCATGGAGCAAGATGGCTATAAAAAAAAAATTTTAGAAACCAAGAAAGCGCTCTTGGAAATCTACACTGAAATCCAGTACAAAGTTGGAAGACAGAGTAGAAGCAAAAATCTCCTAAAAGATAGAACAAAAAGATAAAGGAGGAAAAATTGGGAATTAAAACATAAGAAAACTAGAGGATTAGTCTCAAAGTTTAGCATCAGGATAATGATGTCCCAGAAAACTCAGAAAGAGTGAGAAAGTAGAGGGGGTGAATAATCAGATAAATATATAAAACAAGAACATTTTTCAGAACACATGAGCTTCGAGCTTGAAAAGGTCTACGGAGTTGCCCAATACAAATGCATGTTATAAACATGAGCACAATACTGTTCAATTTCAGAGCATCCTAAAAATGACAGGTCACATACTAAAGGTCAAGAACCAGAATAGCATTAAACTTAACAGCAATACTGAAACCTAAAGGATAATGGAACAAAGCCTTCAATATTCAGAGGGCAATTTGAACAACTGAAAATGGTATAAAAACCCCTAGGATAAAAGAAATATCGATGAGGGCATGCTGATATAAACAACTAAATAAATGACTAAATGCATGGAGAAGGAACAGCTTCATCTTACAAAAGAATTTCATTAATGACTGTAAAAGAAATGAGGCAAATAAAAATTACTATTAAGCACATTATGTTAATAACTCTTTATAGGTAAGATTCACCAATGGATGCTAAAATTTGATAAGTGAAAGTTTGAGGACAAACAGGATATTTGTATTATCTGAGGGAATGTCTACCAATATTTTTACTAATTTTAAAAGAAAAAATAATACTGAGAATGAGAAGCCTAGCATGAACTACTTAGCCAAGTGATGAAGATGGACATCCTGAGTAGTGTGTATAGCATCAACATGGAGCTCTGATATGAGGCAGGAAGATGGGTACATCGTCTCGGTGGCATTCTCACCCCAGAGTCCATAAGCTCAACTGGATCATGATAAAACATCAGACAAATCCAAACCAAGAGACATTTACAAAATAATTGACCAGTATTCAAGGCAATGGCAACCCACTCCAGTACTCTTGCCTGGAAAATCCCATGGAGAGGAGAGCCCGGTAGGCTGCAGTCCATGGGGTCGAGAAGAGTCGGACACGACTGAGCGACTTCCCTTTCACTTTTCACTTTCAGGCACTGGAGAAGGAAACGGCAGCCCACTCTAGTGTTCTTGTCTGGAGAATCCCAGGGACGGGGGAGCCTGGTGGGCTGCCGGCTATGGGGTTGCACAAAGTCAGACACAACTCAAGCAACTTAGCAGCAGCAGCAGCATTCTTCAAAATTGTTAAGATCATGAAAGAGACTGAGGACCGGTTCAGATGGAGGTGACTAAGAAGATTTAGCAATTCAGTATAATGGGAGGTCCTAGATTGGATCCTGGAAAATAAAACGACATTATTGGAACTGGTGAGATCCAAAGTCTGCCACTTTGTTAACAGAGTGTACTGAAGTTAATTGCTTAGTTGCCCTTTTTTTTTTTTTTTTTTTTGTACACTTTTGCGTGCATCCTGGCTATGTAAGATGTTAGCATTAGGGGAAGCTGGGTAAAGGCGTTAGCTAGAACTCTGTAATGTTTACGTAATTTTCTATAAGTCGAACATTATTTTAAAATGGAAAGTTAAGAGAAAACATTCTGGGGAAAACTTATTTCCCCCTAGAATTTTACACCCAATCAAGCTATCAATCATTTATGAGGATAGAATGTCATTTTCAGATAAACAAGAATGCCTGCGTCTTTTATTAGAAGGGTACTGGTCATCATGCTCCTTCAAGAGAATAAACTGAAATGAAGATCAGGGATGCTGGCGTTGTGAGATTTACCACCAGAGGGAAGCAGAGGAGTTTCGAGAACACCAGCTCTGTGACGGCCTCCAGAACAATTAGTGTAGAAGAGAACAAGAGAATCCATGGTTCCCAGAAGGATGGTGCAGATAGACCTACCAAAAAACCCAGTGGCTTCCTCTTATCTATTCGATTGCATCAGTGAAATCCGCAGTTTGACAGTTTAGGGCTGTATTATTGATAAGCATTTATCAAGAGAAAACCAAGTAAACAGAAAAAAAAAAAACTCTTGGGGAAACAAAAGTTGCACCAAAAGGAAATATAATCACAGTATACCAAATGGGTCAGTTGTGACAAGTTTTTACATAAGTCATAATAATATAAGTACTAAAATATTCATTTAACCAAAATGTCTCTACTGGGAGGATGGAGGAAGGAAAATATGTGTGTGGGTGGAGCATGGAGGAGAGTGTGAGAGGGTTAAATTCTTCTCTTCCAAGGTAGGAAAACAGATGATGTCTAAGGCTGAAAAATCAAGGAACAGCAACATAAATGTAGGGGGAAATATAGAGAAAATATGACAAGACACAGCTAAAACAGCTGCTTCTGGGGAGAAGTAATTAAGACTTGGTATCGGAGAAGGCAAAGGCACCCCACTCCAGTACCCTTGCCTGGGAAAATCCCAAACAGAGGAGCCTGGTAGGCTGCAGTCCATGGGGTCACTAAGAGTCGGACACAACTGAGCGACTTCACTTGCACTTTTCACTTTCATGCATTGGAGAAGGAAATGGCAACCCACTCCAGTGTTCTTGTCTGGAGAATCCCAGGGACGGGGGAGCCTGGTGGGCTGCTGTCTATGGGGTCGCACAGAGTCAGACACAACTGACACGACTTAGCAGCAGCAGCAGCAGCAGGGAGACTGGGTGTGTTAGAGGCTCAGTCACATGCGACTCTCTGCAACCCCATAGACAGCAGTGCGCCAGGCCTCTCTGTCCATGGGATTCTCCAGGCAAAAATACTGGAGTGGGTTGCCATGCCCTCCTCCAGAGGATCTTTCCAACCCAGGGATGAACCCCGGTCTCCTGCATTGTAGCCAGATTCTTTACTGTCTGAGCCACCAGGGAAGCCCCAAGCAGGAGACTGCTGTTTCCCATTATAGGCCTCTGGGTTATATTTCACTTCTTAAACTAGACACCTGTATGACTTTTATAAAAATGAAAACTACATTTTAAATAATAATAAGGCAAGAGCAACCAGAACACCACGGATAACTTTGCTTCAGTTCAGTTCAGTCCAGTCACTCAGTCGTGTCTGACTCTTTGTGACCCCATGTACTGCAGTAGGCCAGGCCTCCCTGTCCATCACTAACTCCCAGAGTTCACTCAAACTCATGTGCATTGAGTCAGGGATGCCATCCAACTATCTCATCCTCTGTCATCCCCTTCTCCTCCTGCCTTCAGTCTTTCCCAGCTTCAGGGTTTTTTCCAATGAGTCAACTCTTCGCATCAGGTGGCCAAAGCATTGGAGTTTCAGCTTCAATATCAGTCCTTCCAATGAACACCCAGGACTGATCTCCTTTAGGATGGACTGGTTGGATCTCCTTGCAGTCCAAGGGACTCTCAAGAGTCTTCTCCAACACCACACTTCAAAAGCACCAATTCTTCGGCGCTCAGCTTTCTTCACAGTCCAACTCTCACATCCATACATGAGTACTGGAAAAACCATAGCCTTGACTAGATGGACCTTTGCTGACAAAGTAATGTTTCTGCTTTTTAATATGCTGTCCAGGTTGGTCATAATTTTTCTTCCAAGGAGTAAGCGTCTTTTAATTTCATGGCTGCAGTCACCATCTGCAGTGATTTTGGAGCCCCCTCAAATAAAGTCAGCCATTTAATTTAAGCATCTAACCGAACTAACTGTAGGGCTCAAGTCAGGGTCTCAACCTTGCCTATTTGGTATTCCTTCTTGTCCATATTTCGGCTAGCGCTGGCCTTCACCTGGCTGGCCCAGAGGCTCTGCTATCTGCTTTCCTTGGCATCAATGCCTCAGAGCATAGAGGTTTGCACCCTTGAGCTGTGGAAGAGTTCTTCGGTTGTCTGCTCTGTTCTCTACACCTCTGCTGACTGCTCCCTCCTCGTCTGGCATCCCAGGCTGCCCTCTCCCACCAGAAGCTGACTTGGATTAAGCAGAGTGGTCACCTGGTTCTCTGACCACAGGGAGCCTGTGAGCTGTTTAACCTTCAGAAGTTTCCCAGGACTGGTGGGCTGCTTGAAGCACCCTTGCAACAAAACGCTGCTAGCAGCAACTGGCCAAAGAAACCCTTTATCGTTTTCTTGTGTGCCACTAGTGAGCACGGTGGTATTATTGGCCCCGATTCTTCACTCCTTTCTCCATCCACACATTTGCTATGGCTTCATTGTGGATGGAGTGTCCTTTTGTCAACACTGGGGTTGGCCATGTGACTTTCTTTGGCCAATGGGGCTGTCAGCAGATAGACAAAAGCAGGGGTTTGAATAGCATTTGCATGTGGGGGTTTCCCTCTGCTGACTCTGCCATCAGAAGAACAAGCTTCAGCTAGCCTGCTGTCCGAGGAGGAGAGGAGGAGAGGCATGAGAGCAAAACCGCCAAGGACTCCCCTGGTGGTTAAGAGTCCGGCTGCCAATGCAGGGGATGTGGGTTCGATCTCTGCTCCAGAAGGATCCCATATGACAAGGGGCAGCTAAGCCCGTGAACCACAACTCCTAAGCCTGCGCCCGCGAGCCCACACTCTGCATCAGAAGCCACCACAATGAGGAACCCTCGCACCACAGCCAGAGAGTACCCCTGCCCGCTGCAACTGGAAGAAAGCCTGAGCATAGCAGCAAAGACCCAGCACAGCCAAAGAGAAACCTGAGGCCACTGCAGCCCAAGCAGAGATGGCCAGCTGAGGCCAGTCGGGATCAGCCAGATCCTGGTCCCACACAGGACTCTGAAGACAAATGCTTACTGCTGCATGCCACTGGTGGAGAAGGCAATGGCACCCCACTCCAGCACTCTTGCCTGGAAAATCCCATGGATGGAGGAGCCTGGTAGGCTGCAGTCCATGGGGTCGCCAAGAGTCGGACACGACTGAGCGACTTCACTTTCACTTTTCACTTTCATGCATTGGAGAAGGAAATGGCAACCCACGCCAGTGTTCTTGCCTGGAGAATCCCAGGGACGGGGGAGCCTGGTGGGCTGCCGTCTATGGGATCACACAGAGTCGGACACGACTGAAGCAACTTAGCAGCAGCAGCATACCACGAGAAGATTGTTGTGTGTCTTTCCCCCGCGGTGCTGGGTGACTAATACAGGCACTAAATGTTGGAATCCATCTATCTATAGTTTTATAGCATGATTTCACTGGTTTATAAACCAGTGAAAGGGTGGTATCCCAAGGTCGAACCATAAAAAGAGCTTGAGTCTTGAATCATTTACGAGCTAAGAAAAGAACTAACCTCAGACAGGGGTGGTGGATGACAGAAGTCCTACAAACATGGCGTGTGCTTTGACATTTTTACAGAGGACAGTCTGACATAAGCATGGCCACGCCAGGGCCATGTGGATGTTGAGAGGGAAGATGAAGTGATAATGGCTACTTTTCAGTTTTGTGTGAAACTGCTTTTTGGAATTCTTAAGATTCCTTGGTTTTCTGATTTCACGTGCTCCCAGGAGTCGTCCTGGGCCATAAAACTCTCTTCCATCTTGTGGGTGTTTGGTTGATTCTAACTTAATGTGAACATACGGATTAGATGCTATGCTGAGAGCAGGTTTTAGTTAAGAATGGAGAGCAGGCAGTGGGTTCTGGAAGCCAGAGATCCTGGAACGGACTTAAAACAGATTCCTATACAATGTTGATCAAAGCAGGGAGGAGGAAGACAGCACGCAGCAGAGGGGGGATGCACCTCAGCTGCCAGGACCTCTGGGATTTAATCGCACTCAGTCCTGTAACAAACCACCTTCGCTCTTCCTGCAGAACCATCTCTGCTTGGAATGGGGCTGCCAAGTGGGAGGGACTCAACCAAAAATGTGGGGGTCTGGGGATGTGAAGAGGAGGGAAACCAGGGATGAAGGACCAGTTCACAGATTCAAAGGCTGTGGTTCACATTGGATTTAATGGAAAAAAAAAAAAAAGGGTAATACATTCTCAGGATGCCAGCCAGGGTAGCCAGGGCTGAAGTCTTCCAAGTCAGGACTGTGGGACTGATTCACTTAATAAAAGTTTCCTCCCAAGCCCAGGGGCTTCCCTGGTGGCTCAGACAGTAAAGAATCTGCCCACAATGCAGAGACCCAGGTTTGATCCCTGGGTGGGGAAGATCCCCTGGAGAAGGGAATGGCAACCCACTCCAGTATTCTTGCCTGGAGAATCCCCATGGACAGAGGAGCCTGGCTGGCTACAGTCCGTGGGGTCACAAAGAGTCAGATGTGACTGAGCGACTAACAGTTTCTCTTTCTTTCCCAGGCCCAGGGCATTCCGAGCAGATGTTGGGAAACACAGGATGGGAACTCGGAAGGCAGAAAACAAGAAAAAGCAAGAAGATTGCTGTCTAAGGGGCTCCTGGCCTCAAAGCAAGCAGCGCCCTCTGGGTGCTGATCTGGGGCGGGGGCGGGGCGGGGAGCACTAGGAAGAGGATTGCAACAGACGTGGAGGCATGGGGGGCCCCTCTCTCCCCTGCTGCCTCCCAGTGGTTCAGCTACCAGGCAGGCTGGGAGGTGTTGGAGAGCCAGGGCGGAGTGGGATTAGGACTGGGGCAATGGTCCAGGCAGGGCTGACTCACGATGAGCTCAGGTTCCTTTTGGGAGCAACTGGCGTCCAAGGAGATGCCATCTGGGGTGCGGATGCAGCCACGAGTCAAGGCAGCTGACAGCTCTCACGACGTGGCTGTGGCATGTGGGCCAGCGCTCCCCAAGTTTGGATCTGTGAACCACCGGTTCTGAAGGTTGTGAAGGGCTGTTGGCCTGAAAAGAGAGTTCCGTGGTCCAACAAGCTTGGGAGGGGCTAGGTTTAATGGAATTACACAGGTTTCTCCACTGCACGACATCTCAGAGCCGCCCTTAATATGATGACAGGAATAGCCAGGCTCTAAAGCAAGAACTGTGGTGTTGGGGAAGACTCTTGAGAGTCCCTTGGACTGCACGGAGATCAAACCAGTCCATCCTGAAGGAAATCAACCCTGAATATTTATTGGAAGGACTGATGCTGAAGCTCCAATACTTTGGCCACCTGACGCGAAGAGCCAACTCATTGGAAAAGACCCTGATGCTGGGAAAGATTGAGGGCAGGAGGAGAAGGGGACGACAGAGGATGGACGGTTGGATGGCTCAATGGACACGAGCTTGAGCAAGCTTCAGGAGCTGGTGAAGGACACAGGGAAGCCTGGCATGCTGCAGTCCATGGGGTCGCAAAGAGTCAGATGCGACTGAGCGACTCAACGACAACAAAAGCAAGGCAGGCAGGATGAGAGGATACAGATTTCGATCATGATCACGGAACCCTTTCTACACAGAGCACAGGACTTTGAGCTGGTGAACTACTGACGCTTTCCAGAGTGGGACACTAAAAATACCCCAGCCACCTGATGCCCAAGCGGGCAGTAAATCACTGGCCTTCAAGCTCCAGAATGCAGGCCAGGCCTGGCCTACCATGGCCGCTGGCGGCGGACCCTTGCCAGATGGCCCAAGTCCACTTCTTCACACCCAGGCAGCTAGTGGGGCTAGGAGGAGAGGGGCCCCCAGGAGGCAGGAAGCTACTGCAGGTGCGTCCTGGGTGTGGGGTGGTTAGAGGTGGGCGTGTCACGGGAGGAAACGGGGTTCCCTGGGAAAGGGCAGTGGCTTCCACAGTGACAATTGCTTTACTATTAATAAATACAATCGGGGCATCCCGTCAGAACCCACAGATCAGCCTCTCAAATCACTCCACGGCCGCCAGATGTCGCTGTTGCAGGGAGCATGAATTTGCGGTCCCATCTCCCTACAGGCAATGACTTTACCGAGACAGTTCAAATTGTGGGCGCTCAGAAGCACATGAGACTCACCCAATTCCTGCAATCCAACTGGGTAAGACTCTGCTTCCAGTTCTTGGTGATTAGATCGCACCAACCCCACCTCCAGCACCCCTGGGACCAAAAGCAGTCTGATTCCCAGAACGTAACCAAGAAATGCTAAAAATTTGTGCCCGGTTCCTTTCAGCACAAAACAGCAAATCAGAAATGAGAGGCCAAGGCAGAATATTTATTTTTTTTAACTAAAATGCATCATCAGCAAACACAGAACAATGACGTTGAGAGGCTCCTCAAGTATAACGAATAGACCCAGATGATAAAAAATGTATGAGGTTGAATTTTTTTTGACCATTAAAAAATCCACAAAACTGAATGATTTTCATAGCTTGCAGGCTTCTGGCAACATGTCTAACAAGGTTGGACTTGAAAAAGTACTTATTTGACCTGGAGCATCTTTTAAGTCTTTGTTGAACTTGTTACAAAATTGCTTCATTTTATGTTTTCTAGGAGGCCCAAGGAATCTGAGCTCCAGGCGAGGGATAAAACCTGCACCCACTGCATCAGAAAGTGAAGACTTAACCAATGGCCTCCCAGGGAAGTCCCGAAAAGTACTTTTAAGTGAACTCAGTTCTAGTTCACTAAAAAGATATGTGGACTTGGGCAGGTTATCCAACCTCTTTGAGCCTTAGTCTCCTTGTGTGTGAACTGAACCTACCCAGGCCCCACCCCCCTTTTAAAACATTTTTATTGGAGTATAGTTGCTTTACAATGTTGTGTTAGTTTCGGCTGTACAACAAAGTGATTCAGTTATACACACACACATATATATACACACATCCATTTTTTAGATTTCCTTCCCATTTAGGTGGCCACAGAACATTGAGTTGCCCATGCTATACAGTCAGTTCTCATCAGTCATCTATTTTATATATAGGAGTATAAATGTCAATCCCAATCTCCCAAATCCTCCTCCCCTACTCCTCGCTCAAGGCCCCTTTAAACAATACATGATTCTAGGATTCTAAGTGTGGCCTTGAAGGGCCCGTGTGCAGCTGGGAAGGTGGATATCAAAAATAACAAAACAATACAAGGCCACTTAAGTGACACAGACAAGGGCTACAAGAATGCAGAGTCCTCCTCTCCTGACTGGGGGACTGAGAGAGGCTTCCAAAGGGGAAGGGATTAAACACCTGAAACGTAGCACTTCAGCACGCTCAGCACACTTGATCCCTCCCTTGAAGAGCTGGGAGGCGGCCAACCCAATATTTTAAGATGTCAACTTGATCTGTGTGGACATAAACATCTAAGGAAACTGGTTTCCAAAAATAAATGATAACTGCTACCTATCAGCTCTGTGAGTGCATGAATTTCTCAAGGATGGGGGCATGTTCTGTAATTCTATCCAGTTGGTTCGGTGTGGACAAGTATAGTATCCTGCTAGTTCCTGGATGATAAATCTGGGGCAAGGGAGAGAGAGGAAGGGAGCGCGGAGGTTAAAACCCTTCTTCACATGTTGAAAGTATCCTCTCCCACCGATGTTAGTTAATACATGCACAGGCAACAGCTTGAGAAATGGAAACTAAATTTGTAATAGCGATTCTGTCTGATGATACTAGGGGTTAATTTTCTTTTTGCTTATCTGGATTTTCCATTTTTATCACCGGGCATGGATCAATTGTATTTTTTAAATGCAAATACATCCGGGAAGGATGATACATCCAACCACTATCAGTTACTAGCACCTTAATATGAATTAAAGGATGTGATCTGCATCCTACAGTGAAGCCGAGGTTTTGTTATGTCGGGTCGGCCGGAGTGTCAAGGCAGTGGAAAGGGAGAGAAGATGTAGAGTTTCTAAAAGGACAGTGAGTAGAGGAGGCCTGCCAGGGTGCTTATGGACCTCGAGGGAGTTTTACAAGAGTAAGGACAGCAACAGTTAACCTTTCTCAAGGCTTTATCCAATTATTCTCATTATAAATTATTTTTAGATCCAAACTCCAGCTTCTATAACGAACAACGGTACGTGGATTTTAAGAATACTTTGAAAAGAAAGAAAACAAAGGATTCTTCTCCAAACTTTGTGCATTTTGGTTTCCGTCAAGCCTTTTTTGGACAAAGTTTTATGAAATGGTTAGATAGCATCTTTGCGACCCCATGGGGTGCTGCAGTCCATGGGGCTGCAGACAGTCGGACACGACTGAGCAACTGAACTGAACTGAGAGAGCATCACCGACACAATTGACATGAATTTGAGCAATCTCTGAGAGACAGTGGACGACAGAGGAGCCTGATGGGCTACAGTTCGTGGGGTTGCAAACAGTCGAACATGATTCAGCGACTGAACAACAATGCAGCCTGCAGACTTTTCCTAAGCCTCAGTGCTAGCACTTCAGGACTGTAGAGCTGACATAATTAAATACAAGAAAACATCATTATTTAGACTCTGATTTTGGATGGATTATGCTGATATTTGCCTCAACATTACTTGGAAAGGAAGAGTGTGCAGAGGAAATTTATGGTGTAAACACTGAGAAAGGATGGACAGTTTGCAGGAATCTAGCTGCCTTTAATATAAGCAATTCATAACTCATTGCAAATCATTTGATAGGCAAATCATCAAAATATGCCTTCTATGGCCAGCTCCTAGGAAACAAATGTGATGGAATGGGGGTGTGGGGGTGGGGCAGATATTGGAGTAAATGATTTCTAAGATCGCAAGTAAAATTTAGACTTAAGACATATTTGAATCCAAGTAGTTGGAGATATTCACACTTGAAGAGAGGAACAATATCGAAGGTAGTGACATTTAATTGACTCTAAGATGCCATAGAGCTTCCCTGGTGGCTCAGCTGATAAAGAATCCGCTGCAATGTGAGAGGCCTGGGTTCGATCCCTGGGTTAAGAAGATCCCCTGGAGAAGGGAAAGGCTACCCCCTCCAGTATTCTGGCCTGGAGAAGTCCATGGACTGGATAGTCCATGGGGTCGTGAAGAGTCGGACATGACTAACTTTTACTTTCAAGATGCGATTATAGATGATTACATTTTTGAAACAAAAAACACGGCCAACTCAATTATGACACATCAGCTGTAAAATGCATTCTCATTTTTAAAATGTTAAAATGTGGGTGGAAAATATCTATCTTAGAGTTAATGAAATACAGTATTACCTGTGTCATCTTGCCCCTAGCTCCCTGTCACCGGGAGACAGGCTTTTGTTCAGTGGCCTGCTGGATTTCATATGGGAACACCAATCCTTCTCATTCACTGAAGGGTTAAAACATTCAGGTCCTTAATTGGCAGTAAAATGTATCTGTCCCCCAGGGTCCTGTCAGAGTCTATAACCTCCGTTTCTCTCCCATCCAATACTCAGCAAAAGCTCAGTTGAGGAAAGTTTATTTTTAGGACTGCCTGCACGATATGTAAGCCCGTCCATTTTTCTCTACTCTGTTCACCCGTGGCTTGAGCCAGATCAGCAGAGAGCAAAGTACTGGAAACAACTAGTAATCCCTCATAGAAAGGCTTATCCAGACTCTCTCTGGCATCCTGCCTCCAGCCCACGTGGGGGACACTGTTAGAACAGCCCCAGTCATACTCAAACTGCTGTCAAGGACAGCATTCTCTTCATGAGGACCTGGGAGAGACATTTTTCAGGTCTTTATACCAGTAATCTCAACAAATAAACTTTTTAAGTTGAAGTATAACATACATAGAGAAAAGTACACCATTCTTACAGGTACAGCTGAATGAATTATTACAAATTATAACAACCACTCAAATGAAAAAAATAAAACATTACCAGCATCTCAGAAGCCCCTTCATGACTTTTCCCCATCGCTATCCCCACCCTCTTCTCCAGAGGCAAACTCTGTCCTGATTTCCAACACCACAGTTTTATCCGTTTTAAAAAAATTAATTTTTATTGAGGTATAGTTGCTTTATAATGTTAGTTTTTATTGTACAGCAGAGTGAATCTGCTGTACACATACATATATCCCCCCTTTTTCGGGATATCCTTCTATGTAGATAGAGTTCTTTGTTCTCATTAGTTATTTCTTTTATACATAGAGATGGACATTGACATGTATACACTTTTTTCGTTTTTTTTACACTTTTTTCCTAATGTGTGGTTTGTGAGATCTTAGTTCCTGACCAGGAACTGAACCCTCCAGCTCAGCGGTGAAAGCAAGGCATCCTAACCAACTGGACCGCCAGGGAATTCCCCGTTTATCTACTTTTGAAGCTTACAGAAATTGAATTATACAATATGTACCCTCTTGCTCTGGCTTCTTTTACTTATAACTATTTTTGTGCAATGCATCCATGTTATTATGAGAAGTAGGTTGTTAATTTTCATATTGGAATCTTCACTGTATGGATCTACAGTCCATCATATATATATATATATACACACCACATTTATTCATTTAGGTTGGCTCTGGTTTGGGGTTATAATGAATGATGCTGCCGTTCTGGCGCAGAGTAAGCACTTCTGTGAAGCATACCTAAGCTGGGTTTTAGGGCATGCACACGCTAAGTTCCATTTCAAAACGGTTTTCCACTTTACATTCCACCAGCAGCGTATGAGAAGTCCAGTGGTTCTGCGTCTTCACCAACACTCATCCTTGTCAGTCTTCTCATTTTTAGCCATTTTAACAGGTCTCTGGTAGCTCAGTAGGTAAAGAATGCGCCTGCAATGTGGGAGACCTGGCTTTGATCCCTGGGTTGGGAAGACCCCCTGGAGAAGGGCATGGCAACCCATTCCAGGATCCTGGCCTGGAGAATCCCCATGGACAGAGGAGCCTGGTGGCCTATAGTCCATGGGGCTGAAAAGAGTCAGACATGACTGAGCGAGTAACCACAGCAGCACACAGCAACACCTTGTGGCCTTAATTGGCATTCCCCCAAATCCCTTCTCTTTTGTCAAGTTTTTAGTCAAATTATCTCATCAACTTTTCTCTATTAAATTGCATGTCTTCGTCTAATTGATTTACTCATTGGGATAGGTCTTCTGTCAGCTATATGTACTACAGATGTCTTCCACCTTCTGGCTTCCGTTTTTTTCTCTTAATGGTGGGTTTTGATGATCGAAAATATCAACACTTGATTTTAAAGTACTCAAACTTATTGCTGGTTTTAAATCCTTTTAAAGGATATATTCTTCTATTTTTTCTTCCTGAAGCCTTATTATTTGCCTTTCATATTAAAATCAACAATTCACCTGGAGTTGATATTATGCATGGTGAGAGGTAAGGATCAAAATTCATATTCCTCACATGGATATGTAACTGACCCGGCACCATTTACTGAAATGAGTATCCTTTCCCCGTTGCTCTGCAGTGGTACCTTCGTCCTAAATCCAGAGTCCACACAGGAAAGCCTGTTTCTGGTCTCTCTAGTCTGTTTCATGGGTCTGGCTACTCACTGGTTTTCCTGAACCGCACCACATTGCAGTAATTACTGCAGCTTTATACTAAGACTGAATGTCTGGTAGAGTAAGTCCTCCAGCTCTGAGCTCTCACAACGTTGTCTTTGCCTTCTTGGCCCTTTGCATTGCCATAAAATATCTTAAAATCAACTTATTTTAAAAAATGGCAAACAGATAAATCTGTCGGGATTTTAATTGGGATTACATGGAATCTATAGATCAATTAAATTCTGAAAGAGATGGGAATACCAGACCACCTGACCTGCCTCTTGAGAAACCTATATGCAGGTCAGGAAGCAACAGTTAGAACTGGACATGGAACAACAGACTGGTTCCAAATAGGAAAAGGAGTACATCAAGGCTGTATATTGTCACCCTGCTTATTTAACTTATATGCAGAGTACATCATGAGAAACGCTGGATTGGAAGAAACACAAGCTGGAATCAAGATTGCTGGGAGAAATATCAATAACCTCAGATATGCAGATGATACCACCCTTATGGCAGAAAGTGAAGAGGAACTGAAAAGCCTCTCGATGAAAGTGAAAGAGGAGAGTGAAAAAGTTGGCTTAAAGCTCAACATTCAGAAAATGAAGATCATGGCATCTGGTCCCATCACTTCATGGGAAATAGATGGGGAAACAGTAGAAACAGTGTCAGACTTTATTTTGGGGGGCTCCCAAATCACTGCAGATGGTGATTGCAGCCATGAAATTAAAAGACACTTACTCCTTGGAAGGAAAGTTATGATTAACCTAGATAGCATATTCAAAAGCAGAGAGATTACTTTGCCAACAAAGGTCCATCTAGTCAAGGCTATGGTTTTTCCTGTGGTCATGTATGGATGTGAGAGTTGGACTGTGAAGGAAGCTGAGCACCGAAGAATTGATGCTTTTGAAGTGTGGTGTTGGAGAAGACTCTTGAGAGTCCCTTGGACTGCAAGGAGATCCAACCAGTCCATTCTGAAGGAGATCAGCCCTGGGATTTCTTTGGAGGGAATGATGCTAAAGCTGAAACTCCAGTACTTTGGCCACCTCATGGGAAGAGCTGACTCATTGGAAAAGACTCTGATGCTGGGAGGGACTGGGAGCAGGAGGAGAAGGGGACAACAGAGGATGAGATGGCTGGATGGCATCACCGACTCGATGGACATGAGTCTGAGTGAACTCCGGGAGTTGGTGATGGACAGGGAGGCCTGGTGTGCTGCGATTCATGGGGTCGCAAAGAGTTGGACACAACTGAGCGACTGAACTGAACTGAACTTTTTACAATATTAAGCCTTCCAATCCATGAACATGGCATATCTCTCTTGCTTATTTAGGTTTTATTTAACTTCTCTCAGTGTTTTGTAGTTGTCTTTGTTTTCTGTGTAAGACTTGAATATCTTTCTGTTTTCCCCTAAATATTAGAATACTATACCAAATGACATTTTTTCAAATGCTACTTTAATTATTTACTGGTTTGTTTTTAATCTCATGAAAATTGGACTCTGTTACTCAGAGCTTCCCCCTACCTGATGTTCCATGAAACAACCATCCCACTTGTTAAAGTGGTCTGATATATGTTGGGGAAAGTTGGGCTTAACAACTTAATCTTGCTTCATACTGCAGAACTTCTGAAGTCTTTAATGTGCTAATATAATATTCCTCAAGCGTACCTGCCCATATTCATTCAGTATTCAACAAATATCGTAGTCAAGTATCTTTCAAGATATAAGCATAGAAAACAGCGATTATTCTAGGTTTTTAAGCAGGAGAATTCCATAGACATTCCCTGTCACCGGAGAACAGAAAAGCAACAACGAAAAGGAACAGTTGAAAACCGTCTCCACGCTTTCACCCTTCAAACCTCTCAGAAATACCTCAAAAGGTGAAACCAATTTGGCATCCAGGACTGTACCTGCAGCTCTCTGCACGGTAAGAGGGAACCTGGACAGAGGTGGAACACAGGCTGAGCTGAATGTCAGCAGCCACGAAGGCCAAGCAAGTGCCTGGTGTATGCATGTGGCCAGGCAGCCCTCCTAGGCAGAGAATGCATCTGTGAGCTAAGAGGCTGTAAGAAAAGCAGGCATTGAACGAGCTAAGGTGAGCACCTACTCCACAGCTCAGACAGAACTGCTGCCACATCTGCCAAAACGAGCATTTCCTGCAAGTGTGTGCGCTAGTGTTTCCCTCTTGGTACTGAAGGTAAATGTCGAATTTATGTGTCACTTGTATCAATGACATCATGGCATGCCTTTCTGCATATTAACTTTACCTTCATCTTATTATTTCTCACTCTTACTCTATGTCCCTATTTCCTGATTTACTTTTTAATCGTATTTTTGTAAGGTATTTCAAATCTTCCTCCTTGCAAGAGAACAGATATAAATTAATCACCTGTTGGTGAAACCCCAGTGTTCACCCATGAGGAGTTAACCCACTCATAAACTCCTTCTGTTGTCATTTTTTTTGTTGGCTTCACAAATTTGCTACAGTACAAACACAAAACAGAAGCATTCATTTCATTTCTGGTTTCACTTTAGTAAGCAAAGAACTGGTGGGAAGATCAGAAGTTGAAGCAACAATAAGTTCTTTGAAATATAAAATTAATATAACATGCTCTATGGCATTTCATGTAATTGGCTTTATTAATGTAGAACAATTAATGTTAGCCATAAAAGGATATAATTAAATGTGTTTTATTCTGTTTAAAATTTATTCTGTTCCCTGTATTGCCATTCAATTGGAAGAAAACAACAACAGCAAAAACTTGTCAACCTTACATCCATTTGAAATTGATTCCACTGAAATCAATTAGGTTGTTCCAAAATGACAATAAAAGAAAAAAAGCACAGACTGGAATGTATTACATTTTGGCCCAACAAAAAGGATTCATCCTCATAAAGCAAGCTGACAGTGTTTATGACTTTGAAAATTCACTGAAACTTTTTGCGTGAATTAGATCCTTTGTGATGCATTTTCTTGAGTTCTACCCATGACTGCCACAGTAACAGTCCTGGGATCAGAACCCAAATACCATTGAAAAATACCAGATAGACCCAAAAGTAGAGCCAACTGTTGGTGTTGAGGTTGGGGCTTCCCATAAGCCAGTCTGGGCAGAAGGTCATCCACCCGCCATACAATTCACACACACTCAGGGTAATCTGCACGAAATACCTGTTAGAGAGAAAGAGACAGCGATGAAACTGCCAGCTGTACCATCATCTCCCACAGCAGATCACCTCCCTGCAGTGGGACCTCAGGTTTCGCACAGAGCTCCCTTGATGGGCAAGCTGATCACTGATGAAGACCCATGCTTTCATTCTCCTTTGGAGAAGAAAATGGCAGCCCACTCCGGTATTCTTGCCTGGAGAATCCCACCGGCAGAGAAATTGGTGGGCTATAGTCCATGGGGTCATAAAGAGTCAGACACAATGAAGAGACACTTTCCTCGGAGAAGCAACAGTACCCTCTCTAGATTATGCTCGGAGTTAAAGAAGGTCTCTTGGGTATCCAGTCCTATCCCTTGGAAGGTTTAGTGAAGTCATGAAAGAGAGACCTGGATGTGAACCTATGAGCTCCAATCTCACCTGTTGGAAAAGGGCTAATAATAGTCCCTTCCTTGAATAATGCTTCGCTGGGTGGTAAAAAAATTCACCTGACAATGCAGGGGACTAGGGTTCGATCCCTGGGTCAGGAAGATATGGAGGAGGGAATGGCAACTCACTCCAGTACTGTGGCCTGGAAAATCCCGTAGATAGAGGAGGCCTGGCAGGCTACAGCCCATGGGGTCTGTAGAGTCGGACTGACTTAGCGACTAAACAACCACCACCTCAAATAATATTGTGGAGATTAAATGAGATCTGCAGATAAAGCACTGTGCCTGGTACATATTCAGCAATGCATATGTGTGAAAATGTTTGAAATAATAAACACACAGGTAAATGTAGCAAATCCACAGCCACGATCACGGACATGATAGGCGCCCAGAAGCAAGCTCCAGGAGATGGTGAAGGACAGGGAAGCCTGGCCTGCTGCAGTTCACGGGGTCACAAAGAGTCGGACACCACTGAGCGACTGAACAACAACTCCAGGCGCCCAGAAGGAAATTTTTCCTACCGACTCGCTATGTAAAATTGGGTGGGGGGCAAATGGATTAAATGACTTTTGAGGTTTCTTTCAAGTCTGAAATTTCATGATGAAGTTTTACATAGACTTCTTTGATACAAGATGGTGGAAAATAGAACGCCACTGTGCCCAGCTGACACGAGTCTAAAACCGTTCCCTGGGAATCATTCGCAGGAAAGCAATCTGTTTGTCCCAGGTCACTCTGTTCCTAAGGAGGAGAGGAAGGAAACGGAGGGAGGGGGCGGGGTTCACAGCTTCAGGGCCTGACTGATGGATGGCTAATCTGCCATCTTTCTCCTCCATCTCCCTACTCTTCCGCCTTCCTCATACCTTCTATAGGCTGCTTCTGAAAAGACCTATTTATCTTGCATGTCCACCTCAGAATTACTTAAGAGACTTCTCTTTGTGACACGTGGAAGAGAAGCTTCTAGAATGATTTGGGAGCGGAAGATGAAAATAACTACCCTTTGATTTTCCACAATACTGGTGGCCAATCACCCAAAGTTGCTAACCCTGTGCCTGTTTATACAGTATCGAGGTCACTGCCATCATATTTCTAGTGTTTTTTATTTTGACCGATCCGAAATTAAACTGTATCCGATGATTTTCTACTCTACTTCTCATCTAACGAAGAACGGTGGTCATCCCCCATCCACTCCACATCAGGACAGCTGGTGTTTCTCCTCTTTCCAGCCAGAGAGGAAAAGCACTCACCGATAATGTTTCTCTCTGACGATGGCATAAACGAGGACCAGTGCCAGAGATCCACCCAGGACGACCGTCAGAATTTCCACAGACACGATGGTTGGATCAAAATTAAGCCATCTTGCATCAGCTTTGCCATATTCTTTCCCTGAAAACAAAATACATTTTGTTACGCATCTGGCAATTATTTTTATGACAGTTGGTGGAAATGACCTCTCCCCCCATTTGGAGGAGATAAAAAGAATAACTGAACTGCCATTCTCTCTAAAGTCTTCATGATGCCTTAGTGGAAGGAAAGAGGGGTCCTGAGATAAAAACCCATTACCCCTGGACACAAGTAATGATAACATCATCACTTTATATTTGTAAAACGATGTGCATTTTCCAAAGTGCTTTCACAGGTGTGGCTTCTTCACCTCCTCCTTTTTCATCATAAGCAGCAGAATTCTAAATCAATTCGACACAGTCAGACTTTGCAAAGATAATCTTTAGTAATTATCTTTGTAGATGCATTATAATTCCTAACTTTAAAATTTCAATATAAAGTTTGTATTAGTCAGATGTGGGAAAATTACTGTTCAGGAAATGTTTATAAAAACACATTTATTAATAACTGAAGAGAAATTGAGTGTTGAGGAGCCAGCAAGGAGAGGAGGGGAGCAACACAGCCTAGACTACAGAATGAATCTGAAATGGACAAAGGGGGCATTTCAGTCTGCTACAGACACAGTACTCACGAACAACAGCCACCACAAAAGCCTCTGTTGTGCTGACCCGGGGGTAGGTGTGCACTAAGAAATCTTTTCAGACCCCATTATCAGGATGGTTTCTTCCAGAAAGCACCATGAGGTCAGACAGTCTTTTTAGTGCTGGACCAAGGGCCTTGGATGAAGTCATCTTTCCTTCCCTCCGTCTCTCTTCTTTCCTTCCTCCTCCTCTCCCCCTCTCTTTCTCTGTCTTTATCTCTTTCTTTTTCTGTTTACCCAAGTAACACATGCTGGTCCTAAGATCTCAAATACCAGTGGGGGGAAAAAACCCCAAAGCCCCCACCTCTTTGCTTCAACTACAGTTCTCACATAACTTAGGAAAGCTATGAATGGTCCACAATTAGCTACATGATCTGACTGGTTGGTCTGAACAGCACAGAACAACAGTCTCTTAATGGTTAGAGTTAGGGTCCCTCCGGGGCTGGGGACAGAGGTTTCTGATGAAAGGCTGTCCTCAGGGAAAGGACAGGCCAGTAAACAGAGTGAGCTATTAAATGAGATAACACAGAGACACACGCTGAGCGGAGATTCTGTGAGCGGCAGACACAACTGGCAGAGGCGTCCAGCCTGTCCTTAGCTGACTGCCAGCCGTGACCTCCCCAGAAAACAGCTAACAGTGAAAGTAAAAGTTTTCTCTCTAAATGTAAACACAGTTACAACAGGTGGAATACAGCACCTCGTGTGTCCAAAATCTAAGAAAATATCACAAGTGAAAGGTCAGTGCTTTAGGAGCGAAGAGATTAGTGGGTATCAGACATTCACAAAAATAACGCTATCCATTCATTAAAAAAAAAGCAATTATTTATTTGGCTGTGCTGGGTCTTAGCTGTGGCATGAGGGATTTGCACCCTTCATTGCAGCACACGGGATCTTTAGGAGCAGGATGGGAGCTCCTAATTGCAGCACGTGGATCTAGTTTCCTGACCAGGGATTGAACCCGGGGCACCAGGAGCAGGTGGTCTTAGCCACTGGACCACCAGGGAAGTCCCCATTTCCTTCCTTAATTCAACAATTTTTTGTAGCATATAGACGCCTCTGTGCTGGACCTCAAGAATGCCTAGCACAGAACATGAAGTCTGCCTGCCAGTGGCTCACGCAGTAAGTGACGGGGACAGAGAATGGGGCCAGGGAGGGAGGCCCTGCACAGACCAGGAGAGGAGGGACTCTGATCACCTCCTCTTCACCCTACAGGGGAGGGAGGGAGTCACCCTGGGCTCATGGGGCGGCTCAGCACACAACAGGCGGGCGACACTGGACGGATGAGGCTGACGGCGCTCCTGGGTGATGTGACACTCATAGGCTCGGAGAGGAGGACACGGGACACGGGGTTGCCGCACTAGGACACGGAGGGAACAGGGAGGGGCCGTGCGAGGCGGGCTCTGCACTAACACCAGGCTGGGTGAGCCCTGCTCCCACGGGCAACGTGGCTGGCCTGCTGGAGTAACTCTGAGGGCTGGCAGGGCACTGAAGCCGGCTCCTTAGGGACACACAGGCGCCTGCTGGTCCGTGAGCCGGGAGGGCGTGGGGGTGGGGGGCTGCTTGTCTAGACTTCCATTATACAGGCAGGCAGGGTGGGGAGGGGCTGTGTGCTGAGGGCATTTGAGGACCCCTGGATTTTACCAGGAGTCAAGGCACACGCAACGCTGGATCCTAATCTCAGGCTCTTCTCTTACTCCCAGACCTTCCACTGCTGATGTTCAGTCGCTCAACTGCGTTCGACTCTTTGCAACCCTACGGGCTGCAGGATGCCAGGCTTCCCTATCCTTCACCATCTCCTGGAGTTTGCTCACACTCGCATCCATCGAGTCGAAGATGCCGTCCAACCGCCAGCAATCAAGGCGATGAAGTTAAGCACCCCACAGATCAGTGGCCAGCCCACCATTCGTTTCTGTCCCAAAAGGTACCCGCTTCAGTCTCAAAGGCCAGTTAGAGGAGGGAGGTCACTTAACACGAGCCCCACACAGAGCCTCGAGTGGTGCGTCAGTTGCCCCCACCTTGGGAAGTGTGTATGAACTGAAACACAGCTCTCACTCCCTAAATCAAATGGTCTCTTCTGGAACTTGTGCTAAGAAATAATCTGAATTACAGAAATAAAGTGCATTTCATGGAGAAACAGGAAAAAAAAAAAACCTCAGGTCTTAAATCACAGGAAGCGAGCCCTGAATAGAGGAGGGAGAGGTGTTTCAGGGAGAAAGTTTGAGCAAAAGCCTGGGGCTGAGAGCGCTTGGTGTGTCTGAAACTACAGGTAATTCAGCAAGTTGAAAGAGACAGGATGTGTGCCTGCACGTGTGTGCTGCGTGCATGTGAAAGTGGGGCCTGGGGAGCGGCAGGGGCAGCATCAGTGCTGGAGAGGAAGGCAGGGTGGGAAGGGGAAGCAGGCCCTGCTAGCTGCCCGCCCCCATGTACCAGACCTCTGGCCTCTCATCTACCGCTTAACTTTGACCATCTCTTTGCAGGTTCAACGCCTATAAAGGGAGGGAAAGGACAAGCAGAGCATTAACAAACCTAATGTTACTACATCCTTTATCCTGTGATGGACTGCCAGGCTCGGGCAGAGGTTTAGAGAAAAAGGCACAGGCAGAGCTGGAGGAGGCCCCCAGGAGCCAAGCCACAGCTGTGGCCTTTGCCACAGGGCAGAGATGAGGACGCGAGGGGCGGCGACTCTTTCTTAACCGGCCCCAGCACCTTGGGTTCTGGGCTCGGCCTAAGAATCCTGTGGAGTAACCTTAGTGATTTATTCTCTCAACAGCTTTATAAATGCCACACAGCAGTGTTAATTGTATTGACTGTGTCATACATTACATCCCTAGTAAGAATTTATTGTATAATTAGAAGTCTCTACCTTTTGAACATCTTCATCTAATTCCGCCACTCCCCAGCCCCTGCCTCCAGTAACCACAAATCTGATCCTTCTCTAAAATGAGTTTCGGTTTTTCAAATTCCACATAAAAATGAGATATTGTAGTTTTCATTTTTTTCTGTCTAGCTTCTATCACTTGGCATAATGTTCTTCAAAGCCCATCTGTGTCATCACAAACTGCAGGATTTCCTTCTTTTTACGGCTGAATAATATTCTGCTTCCCTGGTGGCTCAGGTGGTAAAGAATCCATCTGCAATGCAGGAGACCCAGGTTCAATCCACGGGAAGGGAAGATCCCCTGGAGAAGGGAATGGCAACCCACTCCAGTATTCTTGCCTGGAGAATCCCATTGACAGAGGAGCCTGGCGGGCTACAGTCCATGGGGTTGAAGAGTCGGATAAATACAATGCAGGTTGTTTATCCACTCATCTGTCAGTGGACACTCAGGTTGTTTCATCCTTGGCTGTCCTATAATAGATACTGCTGCTATAAATAGGCAGTGTAGGTCACCAATCACTCCTGATATCGAGTCTAATTCCTCTTCCCCCACCCTTATATCAATACACCAGCCTGCCTTTAGCAAGGATCCTGTTGAGTCCCCCAGCCTTGATGCTTCTTCTTAATAATTTTCTATCCACTGACTCTGACTCTGTTCCCAGCCTATAAATCTCCACTTGTCCCTGTATTTAGGGCTTCCCTGGTGGCTCAGATAGTAAAGAATCCACCTTCGATGCAAGAGACCCGGGTTTCATCCCTGGGTTAGGAAGATCCACTGGAGAAGAAAACGGCAACCCTCACCAGTATTCTTGCCTAGAGAATTCCATTTGGGGGCTTCCCAGGTGGAACTAGTGGGAAAGAACCTGCCTGCCAATGCAGGAGATGTAAGACACGTGAATTTGATCCCTGGGTTGGGAAGATCTCCTGGAGGAGGGCGTGGCCACCCACTCCAGTATTCTGGCCTGGAGCATCCCATGGACAGAGGAGCCTGGCAGGCTATGCTTCATGGGGTTGCAAAGAGTCAGACACGACTGAGTGACTGAACATGAACACACCTCCCTGTATTAAGGGTTGAGCCAATCTCCCCCACTGCTGTGGTCTCTGTGGAATAAAGTCTTCCTTACCATCTTTACCAAGTTCTACATCCTGGTGAATCAAAGGACAGTCCACAGATCAATATCCAGGAGGCCTTACCCCAGACCCTCTGAATCAGAATCTGCATTTTAACAAGAACCCCAAGCAATCTGTGTCCTTTTGTTTGGCTGTGCTGGGTCTGTGTTGCAGCACGCAGACTTAGTTGCTCTGAGGCATAAGGGATCTTAGTTCCCCAACCAGGCATCGGACCTGTGTCCCCTGCACTGGAAGGTGGATTCCTGACCACTGGATCACTAAGGAAAACTAGTTAATATCTCTGAAGAGCAGGAAGAGTCCTGGAAATTATCTACAAGAATATATATATGTAACTGTAGCCCACCAGGCTCCCGGTCCATGGAATGCTCCAGGTAAGAATACTGGAGTGGGTTTTCATGCCCTTCTCCAGGGGATCTTCCTGACCCAGGAATTGAACCCAGGTCTTCCGCATTGCAGGCAGATTCTTTACCATCTGAGGCACCTGGGAAGCCCATACAATATATATACATTTATATACAAATAAATGTTGAAAGTATGGAAAACACCCAGTTTAAATACTGCAGACTCCTCAATCTGCACTCACTGCAAACATTTTAAAATATAGCTTTATTGAGATATAATCCATGTGCCAGGTCTGTTTTTTCCTTATATCTGTTTAAAGTGTATAATTCAACAAGTTTTAGTACATTCCCAGA
Source organism: Aepyceros melampus (assembly GCA_006408695.1). Taxonomy (NCBI): domain Eukaryota; kingdom Metazoa; phylum Chordata; class Mammalia; order Artiodactyla; family Bovidae; genus Aepyceros; species Aepyceros melampus. The sequence goes on along the minus strand of SJXQ01008409.1, from coordinate 714,555 downwards.
TTTGAATCACCACAACCTCACTTTACATTAGTTTCTACTTCCCAAAAGAAACCTGTACCTACTGTTAGTCATTCCCCATTTCCGGCCAAATCCCGCTCCCTTCCTTCACTCCCGGGCACCCACTAATCTGTCATCTATCTCCATAGATCTGTCTCTTCCAGACATTTCATGCAAACAGAATCGTACAACGTGGGGTATAGGTACTCATTTAATGGACAGCCGTACTGAATTGACCCCTCAAAAGTAGCAAGTGCCAACGTTTTACATTACTCACACAATGAAGCGATCAAGGCATCTGAGTCTGTGATGTTTCCCACCATAGACAAGTAGACATAAGGGCCTTCCTAGAGAGAAGAAAAGGAAAACATGCTATAATTCAGCATCACACCCGGGAGATGGCACCGGAGGCACATCCCTGTGCGGGCAGCACCCCTTGCCCAGCATGCAGGAGCACACATCCCAGCCGGCACCTCAGCCCCGCACCACAATCCTGCCGGGGGCGGGGGCAGGCCGACCTTGGAAATGGATCCACCTAAAGTGATTGTTTATATAGTTAACGCTAGTTTTCAGTGACTGGCATTCTAAAATCAGAGGTGTGTTCAGATGGGGGGAAAAAAAAAGCTGAAAATTTTGTCTAAGAGTCTAAATGTTATAGTAAATAAGCTAAATTCTGGATTATCCAGAAGTACTTCAAAGTACTTCATTGTGTCTTACCTCCAAAAAACCCTAAGATCGCTCTTAACAAACGTGGCATTTAAGTATCACTATCAGAGCAGGAACTAGTTCTTTCCTTCTGCATAAGGGCAAATTTAGGAAAATTAAAAATGCTTACAGGCTATATTTAAAATTTTGGGTAAAGAAATCTCTGCAATTATATTTAGCATTTCTTCATCAGAGAAATGTTCCTTTGCCTAAAATTTCAAAAACTGGATTAACTAGGATTCTCTAAGATATCTGATTATGTTGCTCCTTTAAAAAAATTTTTGTTGCTGGTCAATACAACTTTTTTTTGTTTCTTTTTACCAAAACAATCACTTATATGACACCAGAACAGTGTCTCTGCCTAAACTCTAAGCTCACTTCTAATACAAAACTTCCCAGAGGCTACCAGTTTTAACCACTTCTAAAATTTAACTTATATGCAGAACACATCATGAGAAACGCTGGACTGGAAGAAACACAAGCTGGAGTCAAGATTGCCGGGAGAAATATCTATAACCTCAGATATGCAGATGACACCACCCTTATGGCAGAATGTGAAGAGGAACTCAAAAGCCTCTTGATGAAAGTGAAAGAGGAGAGTGAAAAAGTTGGCTTAAAGCTCAACATTCAGAACACGAAGATCATGGCATCTGGTCCCATCACTTCACGGGAAATAGATGGGCAAACAGTGGAAACAGTGTCAGACTTTATTGTTTAGGGCTCCAAAATCACTGCAGATGGTGACTGCAGCCATGAAATTAAAAGACGCTTACTCCTTGGAAGAAAAGTTATGATCAACCTAGATAGTATATTCAAAAGCAGAGACATTACTTTGCCGACTAAGGTCCCTCTAGTCAAGGCTGTGGTTTTTCCTGTGGTCATGTATGGATGTGAGAGTTGGACTGTGAAGAAGGCTCAGCACCGAAGAATTGATGGTTTTGAACTGTGGTGTTGGAGAAGACTCTTGAGAGTCCCTTGGACTGCAAGGAGATCCAACCGTCCATTCTGAAGGAGATCAGCTCTGGGATTTCTTTGGAAGGAATGATGCTAAAGCTGAAACTCCAGTACTTTGGCCACCTCATGGGAAGAGCTGACTCACTGGAAAAGACTCTGATGCTGGGAGGGATTGGGGGCAGGAGGAGAAGGGGATGACAGAGGATGAGATGGCTGGATGGCATCACAGACTTGATGGACGTGAGTCTGAGTGAACTCCGGGAGATGGTGATGGACAGGGAGGCCTGGCGTGCTGCGATTCATGGGGTCGCAAAGAGTCGGACACGACTGAACGACTGAACTGAACTGTAGTTTTGGCAACTATCTTTATACTTGTATTATTATTTCTATTACTGTTTCTTTGAGCTTAATCGATCAGTCATGTCTGACTCTTTGAGACTGCATGGACTGTAGCCCATCAGGCTCCTCTGTCCATAGGGATTCTCCAGGCAAGAATACTGAAGTGGGTAGCCTACCCCTTCTCCAGGGGATCTTCCCGACCCAGGAATCTAAATGGGGTCTGCTACATTGCAGGTGGATTATTTACTAGCTGAGCTACTGGGGAAGGCCCACTATTAACTGCCCATCTTGAGAAATTACGATACAAATTATACTGTTTCCCCTTCCGTTTCCTCCATCCAATTTTTGATAATGTAGGGGAGGAAAAATTTCTTCCTCCCCTTTTAGGTTCTGTAAGCTGGTTTAAGAATTAATTGACATAAATGGATTAAAAAGAAAAGCATACACATTTGATTTACTATGTTGACACGTACATGGGAATCTTCGAAAGGAAAATGACCTGAATAAGCTGTCAGGCCCCAAAACTCATATGCCTTTTTACCCAAAGACCAGTAACTGCAGGGATGTGAAGAGACCAGGAGGCTTGGGCTGAGGAGTACTGTCCCCAGGAAATACACAAGGAGAAACTAATGGAAGACAAGGGTTATTTTAGTCAGGCTATTTGCCCAGGACCATTTCAGCCCTGACTCCCAGTCCCCAGTGAAATGAACATTCTTTTCCTCCTGGTAAGGGAGAGCACCTTTCTCAAGGGAAATTCAAAGACCTGATTTGAGCTAGAAACAGGGGAGATCAGAGTGCCCTTCTGCACCTACTGTTCTCAATTGCTTTCTGTTCAAAATCATCAACATGCCAAAGTGGCATAATTTGGAGCGGCGTGTTCTGAACTCTTTTAACAGCTACATGAGTTCTCTTTAACTCTTTGGTTAGTTATCCCGAATTTGTTACTTCAGGAATAAGCTTCAAACCTCACCTGACTCCTTCATCAGTGCTGTGCAGTATATGGACTTCTGTGATATCAGGCGAGTATGAGAACCCCCAGCAAGCTCTCTCCCACTCCTCCCCACTTCTCTCAGCCTCTGTTCACTTTGTACATTGGTGAGATTGATCACATTTTCCATTCTTGTTCTGTAAACGTATTTGTCTTCCCATTTTATCTGTAAGTAGATTCTCAAAGCTGAAAACCCAATTGATGCTCCATTGACAATATGGCGATTATATAAACAGTGTTCACTGGAAGAGGCTGCAACTTCTTACTCTACAAATCAGTATTTCTCTCACTTAAGAAGAATGTGGCAAATGGAATATTCTTTCTTACCTTCATACATCTCTCAAAATCATGCTACATTTTAGTTTCCTTTGACTTGGGGCCAGGACTTTTATAAGATATTTTGGTTTATGCCACAGTTTGTAATTGCCTTTCTTTTTCTCTAATTGAGAGAAGAAACCCTCTTTCTCCCCATCTCATTAACATAATCTTACAGCTTCTTGTCCATTCCAATCTTTGCTGAACAGAGGCTTGAAGCTGGTTTCTCTTTTCTTCCTTTTTTTTAAGATTTATTTATGTATTTATTTACGGCTGGGCAGGGTCATCATTGCGTGCTCGGGCTTCCTCCAGCTGCCGGCGAGCGGCGGCTACCCTTTCTTGAGGCACGAGGGCTTCTCCCTGCAGCGGGGCAGAGGCTCTAGGCACAGGGGCCTCAGTAACTGCAGCGCGTGGACTTGGCACCTGTGGGCACAGGCTTAACTATTCACGGCAAAGTGGAATCTTCTTGGATCAGGGACCGAACCGGTGTTCCTGCATTGGCAGGCGGATTCTTCACCACTGAGCCACCAGGAAGGCCCTATTTTCCCTTTTCTTAACATTCTGTAAGTTACCTAATAGGTAAGTGTGGTTTATTTCAGAGCATATATGAAAATCCTATTCCTTAAAGGAGATTTAAAAAAATTACACGTGAGATACTGTTTTTAAACAAGTACTCCTTGTCTACTTTGTGGCTCCTTATTCTCACCAGCTGATTTTTTTATTTTTAGCAGAGCCACAGGAAGTCCACATCACTTCCTGGCATGGCTGGGGAACTCTCTAAACAAAAATACCTCTGCTGGACTGGCCAGTAGGGGCAATGAGGCTGAGCTGAATATGACCCTCTGTGAGGCTCAGTCCACCTATCTGTGCGATAAAGGACTTCCCAAAATTAGACTGTTGATCTCATGACTTCCACAAGCAGCCGCTTCAGCTGGAGCCATCTGCAAACCCGGACCCTGACATCCTGTCTGGTTCTTTCCTCAGGAACAATTCTGTGGGTAAATGCAGGATGGGGACCTGGATCTAAGATCAAGATCAAAGTCACTGGAAACATTAGTTACTATTTGCCAAGAGCCAAAATTACCTGTAGAATTTTAGAGAATGGAAACAGACTTACTTCCTCTCATGAATTCATATTTTAGATCAAATGAACCACAAAGTGCTTTTTCTTCCCTGTTAAAATTATTTTCAGCCTCTGGAAGATGAAATTTATACTAACTTTCAGAATAAACTTGGAAGGTTATCAGCTCCAAAAGTCTTTAATCATACTATATGGTGAAGAACTAGCCAGCCAGAACTAAAATTCATGTTTGAGCTCAACAGCTACCTGGAGATTTTAGGGATCAGATGAAAGGTGCTTGGTAAGCAGCAAAGGCCATCAGTAGGGTGTTGCTTAACTAGGAAATAGGGCCTGAACAGGTGGAGGGGTAAGCGCCCTGTGCTGCAGGCTGGAGAGCTGGGTGAGCTTAGGAAAAAAAAAAAAAAAAATATATATATATATATATATATACAGCATATTTTATTTCTTATATTCCCTGCTACCTTGATCTCTCTGAGTTTCAACTCCCTCATCGATATAAAGTAACAGAGTAAAGCTCTCAACAGATGTCTGATGAATGAGGAATGGAATGAATGAGAGAGTAAGGAGCAGAGTCAGGCTAGATCTTCAGCTTTCGCAGTCTCTTGCTGACCGGAAGCCCTGAGGGCGGCCCTTGTTCCACTGACCTCACTGAGCAGGGGCTCGGGCAGAGTGCCTGTCAGGGGAGGGCCAGGCGTGGAGGAAGGGGGCCCCGTGGAGTGCTGGGGGGTCAGAGCCTCTTAAGCCCCAGCCGTTCAAGTAGGAGTGGGCTGTGCGTCCGACACCTGCCACTGGGCATCAGTCATGGGAAGGCCAAGCTCGTGGCAGCCCCCAGGGCAGACTCCCTGACTGATGACTGACTGACTGGGCTTGAGACTGTTGTCAAGAATTTTGGAGTGAGTGCAATTTTTCCTACCACTGTCTGAGAGGCAGACACCTGTCCCCTAAGAAGCACAGCCTGAATTTTTACAGAGAAACTCACTCAGGATGTAGGGGCAACATGACAGGAGGTCTGGGTTCCCTTGAAAATACTTCAGCAATAATGAAAGAAAAAGGAAGTAGGGGAGGGAGGGAGAAAAAGAAAAAAGTGACAAATGAACCAAGTGCAGCAAAATTTGAAAACACCGAACCTGCTCATTACACTAGTCTCTCTACATCTGTGCATGCTTAAAATTTTTCACAGTAGAGCTTAATTTAAAAAAAGGTACATGGGACTTGCCTGATGGTCCAGGGGCTAGGAGTCTGCACGCTCCCAACTCAGGGGGCCCAGATTTGATCCCTGGTCGGGGAACTAGCGGAGAAGGCGATGGCAGCCCACTCCAGTACTCTTGCCTGGAAAATCCCATGGACGGAGGAGCCTGGTGGGCTGCAGTCTATGGGATCGCTGAGAGTTGGACACGACTGAGCAACTTACTTTCACTTTTCACTTTCATGCATTGGAGAAGGAAATGGCAACCCACTCCAGTGTTCTTGCCTGGAGAATCCCAGAGATGGGGGAGACTGGTGGGCTGCTGTCTATGGGGTCGCACAGAGTTGGACACAACTGAAGTGACTTAGCAGCAGCAGGGAACTAGATCTCATGTGCCACAGCTAAGACCTGGTACAACCAAATACAGAAAATAAATACTTTAAAAATATATATATAGCACTTTTTCATACTGTTCATGGTTAGACAGCATCACTGACTCACTGGATATGAATTTGAGCAAACTCCCGGAGATGGTGAAGGACATGGAAGCCTGGCGTGCTGCAGTCCATGGGGCTGCAAAGAGCTGGACACGACTGACTGAATAACATGCAGCACTCGGTCAAAAATGAGCTGCTGTCCCTTGCGTTTCTGGGTTCCCGGCTCAGGACCCGTGGTCCCAGAGGTCCTCTGCCCTCACACTTCTCACCAGCCCCAACGTGTCACACACACACACACCAAGGATAAAAAGCAAGGAGAGCCAATAGCCACGAATGCAGAAAGAAAGGGAAAATTGTCTTGGTGTTTGCACTCCCTTTTCAAATTACCTGTGCCCTTCTGGTGAACAAACAGCCATCGACATGCTAGCCCTCTGTCCTCCTGGCTCTGGGTGACACGCTGAGTGAATTCTCCGTGTTGTCCAGTTAAGTCTGCAGAGAAGCTGCAGAGTGGGCCTCCACTCCCTCTGTGTGTGCATGCTAAGTCGCTTCAGTCGCGTCCGACTCTTTGCGACTCCATGGACTGTAGCCCACCAGGCTTCTCTGTTCGTGGGATTCCCCAGGCAAGAATACTGCAGTGTCTGGCCATGCCTTCCTCCAGGGGATCTTCCCGACCCTGCGATCAAACCTGCGTCTCTTGCATCTCCTGTACTGGCAGGCCAGGGCTTTACTGCTAGGGCTCACCCTGATAGGGCCCTTTTCCTGTTACAACTCAGCTGTCCTTGCCCACATCGGTGCTCCCAACCCCCACACATGCTGACTTTCCATCACACTTTTCTTTACTCTTCCGACATCCTTTCTGGTGGTGTACCTTTACCATTTTAACTATTAAAAATTATTGAAGTGATACATGCTATAAGTTAAAAAAATTTACAAAAAGCTACAAGGTAAAAGGTAAAAGTCTCTTCCTCTCCTGATCCCCAATCTCACTCCTCAGAGATATCACTGCTTGAGTTCCATAGTAGCCTTCAGGAAATTTTTCATGTATATGTTATATATAGCTATAAATATTTAAAATATTTTCTCCCTGCCGTTAGCTTTCCTACTATCAACCTAGAGGGTGATGAGGACAATTCCACAATGTTTATTGACTTAAAAGATTTTAAGTTCAATGTATCAGGAATTTTGGTTTAAAAACCATTTAATTCATATTAAATGCTCTAAAATGTGACTGGACTATACTGTCTAATTGAGCTGCTAACAAAATCAACTTAAAAGCTAAAATGAATCATGGCAAATTAAGAAACAAAGGCAAGACTTCCCTGGTGGTTCAGTGGTTAATACTCTGTATTTGCAATGTTCAATTCTTGGTCAGGAAACTAAGATCTCACGTGCCTTGAAGTGGGGGGCGGGTAGGGGGAAAGGCTGGTCTCATCTCATTTTTCACTTAATGTGTTCCAGACATGTAGTTCTAACAACGTATTTTATAGACTTTGAGACAGCTACAAGTCAAAGCTCAGATTTTAAAAACATGCTTGAGCTGGGCAAGTTTCTGCTATTTATAATTCAATGACCAATTGGTAAAGAATGCTCAATTTACTCATTTCACCCTTAAAGAAAAAATTTTATAAGCCTTTATAGGCTTTATAGAAATAAGAGAACATACATTTTCTTCTTTGTAATTTGTGTTTGTGTTTGTAAAGGCTGAATTTATAGTTGAATATATTTGCAAGGTTAAAAAAAAAGTGTTTGAATGAAGAGCCAGAAAAACTGCAATGCATTAAGAGTGGGAGAATAAAGTGGAGTAAGAATAGAATCAATACATAAATCCTGCAAAATGTATTAGCATTTACTGATCTGACTCATAAAACCTCAGCCTAATCGGACTTGATTTTTCCATGTCATGGCAACAGCACTTATCATTGTTTCTGGAAGGATCAGCTGCTTCAGCCTCCTACAGCCCCTCAGTGACAAGGCTATATTGACTTCATAAATATATGCTGCCCAGCTGTCATCCGCTTAATGAGGCGACGACTTCCATTCAATGGAACCATTCCACTCGGTCCTAGCAGGCGGGCTGTTGCCTGATATTAACAATGGACCATGCTGGCCTTTTCAGAAGTTTGGGTACCACACAGCCACACAAGTTCTATTGTTCTACAACATGGTAGCTTAGTGTTTGCTTTAGGACTTAAAAACCACTTCTCCCCTTTAGAGAATATACCCTCCTTTGCTGAGGCAGCTACTTCTTAGATGTGAAACCTTGCAAGGCTCATCTTTATTGGACATGTGTATTATCACATTATTACTTAGGGACAGGATGAAGATTAAAGCTTAATCCAAGTAAGAAGGATGGTGAGGAGGGGTCACAGAAGGGACAGAAGAAGGATGAACACTAACTGAACTCTGCTAAGCTCCAGGCACCGGGCCCTGTGCCCTGCACCCTTGCTAGTCATAGATGGTGCACGGACCACAGCTCGGGCACCAGCTGGGAGCTTGTGTGGACTGTCAGACCCTAGCCCAGACTGATGGCGATTCCTGGGCACAGTCAAGTTTGAGAAGACCTGCCCTAAATGACAAAGTTTAATCCTTTCAACAACCATTCGAAGAAAATATTAGTTCCATACTTTATGTCTACAAATTTGGGGTAGACATCTCAAATTTGGGTCCTGATCTCGGACTTCCAGGCTCCAAAACTGTGAGAAAGAAATTTCTGTTGTTTATAAGCCACTCAGTGTGTGGCATTTTGTTGCATCAGCCTAAAGAGACTAACATAGTAAGGAAACCCAGAAAGAAAGCTTCCTTTCTCCCTCCCTTAAAGAAAAAACAATATTATTTTGCTTTTTCTCTTCGCTCCAAAAGAGTTTAATGCAAAATACAAGTATGAGTAAACAATGAAATTAATAATTTCCCCGGTGCTTAGAAGTAAAGAATCTGCCTTTGATATAGGAGCTGCAGGAGACTCAGGTTTGATCTCTGGGTTGGCAAGATCCCCTGGAGGAGGGCATGACAACCTACTCTAGTATTCTTGGCTGGGAAATCCCATGGACAGAGGATCCTGGCAGGCTACAGTCCATGGAGTCACAGAGAGTCGGACACGACTGAAGTGACTTAGCAGCAGCAGTAAATGGGGGACATCACTGTAGTGAGGATTTTGGTTTTTCTGTATATGCTCTGCAAAGCCTCCTCAGCCTGTATTTCTCACACATATTTAATGCACATACCCTGGTGGCTCAGATGGTAAAGAATCCACCTGCAATGCAAGAGACCTGGGTTTGATCCCTGGGTTGGGAAGATCCCCTGGAAAAGGGAATGGCAACCTGCTCCAGTACTCTTGCCCGGAAAATTCCACGGACAGAGGAGCCTGGCAGGCTCCAGTCCATGGAGTCACAAAGGGTCGGACACACCTGAGTCACTAAATCACCACGATATTTCATAATACACATATATTTCTTCCTTCCCCTCTGCATCACAGAAAGGATTTCCAGCGGGAAAAGGGGCACTGCCCAGGATTTCACAGGTGGGGAAAGACAGAGCCGGCCGCACCAGCACACGTGTCGGACCCCAAAGCCCATGCTCCGCCCGCCTTCCCACTCCGCCCCACGCTTCTCGAGTCAGAGCTCCTCTGGGACAGCGCCGAGTAACCAGCACTTGAAAGGCAGCCTGTGGTGCGAGTGAGGGTGAGGGACAGGGCGGAAGAGGGCCAGGAAACCACGCCGTGGGAATCGGCGGAGCTGCGGCTCAGCCTCCCTTTGGGCTCCGGAAGACGGCACAAGAAGGA
>SJXQ01008409.1:675132-704609 GCA_006408695.1 Aepyceros melampus | reverse complement strand
GGGCTAGTCTGAGCTCAACATAAGGCAACATTCTCTTGTAACTAGAGCTATTCTGTTTGGGAAAGATGGTACCCACTGAACGTTTTCAAGCACAGGTGGCTGACGCGAGGACGTCTGTCTGGACTATGAGAAAAGTCCTATTTCAAGGGGAGGCTGGGCTACCTGGCTCCTGAACGCCGCTCCCAGACGATGGCAGCGCTCCCACTTTCCACACGCGGTACCCGGCGTTCCTCTGGACGTGTGGGCACGACGCACGCTGTGCCCGCCACGACAGCCGCTCCTTTGGCTGCGGGTGCCCGGAGCCGAGGATCGGGAGGGACGAGGAGGCAGTCCACACGGGCTGCGGCTGTCCTACGAAGCAGCCCTTGCAAAACATCACAACCTGAACGGACCCGAGCTGGGCCCGTGAACACATTCTTATTCTCCAAGAGCACCAATTCAGAAAGAGGGCGTGAATCCAATCTGATTCTGACAATTAATACGTAGGAGAGGTCAGGAGAGGCCCAGAACAAATTGACACTCTGAATAAAGTCAAGTTACCCGGAAGCATGGTGTAGTCATTGGATTGGGCTGCCACAGAAAAGTTCCACAGATTGGGTGGCTCAAAACCGCAAACACTGAACTGTGCCACAATTCTGGAGGCCGGTGTGCAGGATCAACCTGTGAGCAGGGCCGTTTCTTCCCAGGGCTGCAGGTAGAATCTGTGCCCCTCCCCCCTGCACCTGCCAGGTGTTTGACGGTACTCTTTGGTGAGTACCCTCATGTGAGGCATGAAGGAGCCTCACTCTGATCGATGCCTTCAAGTTCACATGGCGCTCTCTCCCTGTGTCCAAATTCCCTCCTTTATAAGGAACCAGTCGTTATTGGGAGAAGGTCCACACTCACGACCTCACTTTAAGTGAGGAAGTATTATACTGTATTCTACTACTTTTATGGGGATCACTGTTCCAAGGAGGCAGAGGAGGAGAAATGGGAAATGGGACCAAGGAGAGGCATGAATCAGGTATGAGGCTACATTAGTGATTTAGCAGCTTGGTAAAGCTGCTTAGTAACAAGCTAACTGATGTCTCAATCTTACACTTGTCCAAAGAGTGTATGAACTATTGCTTCTTCGGGGAGTTCCTCTTGGGTGAGGAGGGAGGAATTTACCCTGTGGTTCCCAAAAAGCTTTGTCAAAGGTTCATCCGTGGGCAGGGGTGTGGGAGCCGAGTGGGATCCCAGGACCTCACACCTGAGTGGCATGTGAGGGGCCTGGGGCAGGGGCTGGAAGCAGAAGCTGCCTGGATGGGACCCAGTGAAGCTGGAGTTGGTCGCTGTCATGGTGGCAAAAGCAGAGCAATCTGTCAAGGGTCAGATGAAGCCAAGAAGATCTGAGAGGTACCTGATACAATCTTGCTATCTCCTACTGGATGACTGGGACAAAGTAGCTGATGGGACTACAAATGGGGATCACGTTTCTGGGACCTTCAAACACTGGCCTCCCTTGGTTTAGTTGCAAAGTCATGTCCGACTCTTGTGACCCCATGGACGGTAGCCTGCCAGGCTCCTCTGTCCATGGCGTTTCCCAGGCAAGAATACTGGAGTGGTTTGCCATTTCCTTCTCCAAGGGATCTTCCCAACCCAGAGATCAAACCCAGGTCTTCTGCATTGCAGGCAGATTCTTCACCAACTGAACCACCAGGGAAACTCTTAGCTTCCCTTAGAGCAAGCAACTATACTTTTCAGGATTCATCCTGGGTAAACACTTAAGTGCATAAAAATGTACAGAGAACATTCTACATAATTGCCAGCAGCTGGGAAAAGCCTGTAAGTCCAACAATTTAGGATTGGTGAAAAAGATTATACATGAAGTATAATGGACTTTCCTGGTGGCTCAGACGGTAAAGCCTCTGTCTACAATGCGGGAGTCCCGGGTTCGAGCCCTGAGTTGGAAAGATCCCCTGGAGAAGGAAATGGCAATCCACTCCAGTACTATTGCCTGGAAAATCCCATGGTCAGAGGAGCCTGGCAGGTTGCAGTCTATGGGGTCGCAAAGAGTCAGACAGACTGAGCGACTTGAGAAGCAGTTATTTAAATTTATGAGGTATTAATAGTTTGAGAGACTCATACAGATGGTCACTGAACACAGCTAAATGAAAAAAAGCAACAAAGAATGAATAATATGGTCCCATTTTTTCAAAAAGGATCCTGAAAAATATTTATATGGATATATATTCATATAAATTCTGGAAGACTATTTTTAAGAATACTAACAATAATTATCTCTATGTAATTTTAACTTTTCTTCCTTGTAGATATGTTTTTTTTTTTTACAATTATGGTGGAAATAGATAATTCAAACAGAAAAAAAGCAACAAAGAATGAATAATATGGTCCCATTTTTTCAAAAAGGATCCTGAAAAATATTTATATGGATATATATTCATATAAATTCTGGAAGACTATTTTTAAGAATACTAACAATAATTATCTCTATGTAATTTTAACTTTTCTTCCTTGTAGATATGTTTTTTTTTTTTACAATTATGGTGGAAATAGATAATTCAAACAAATTTTGTTTTAAAAGACTGATATAGAAAAAGAACTGACATTTTAACCACTTTTTTTTTTTTTTTTTTTTGCCTTGTGGCATATGGAATCTTAGTTCCCTGACCAGGGATCGAACCCATGACCCCTGCACTGGGAGGGCACAGTCTTAACCACTGGACCACGACGGAAGTCCAAGAACTGACATTTTAGATATCTGAGCAATCAGAGGCTTAAAATGTAAATGGTAGATGCTGCTAAAAATTAAATGAAAAGAATCACTCTTCCATTCATTCAGTATTAACAAATATTCCAGAATAGCTCCTACAAACCAGGCACCAGGCCAGGTTCTGGAGACAGAAGAAGTCAAAACAGTTACAAATTGTGTTTAGTGTTATAAAAGAAAAAAGATATTTCCCTGGAATATTTTTATTTCAAAGGAAGTAAGTTTAGTTGCATTAAAATTTTTTGAAGTATTTACAGGCTTTCTCCTTTTACAAAAGATTTCAGGTTAATTACAATGAAAACATTCCACTAAATGGTAAAATATACATAAGAATTTGGATCGGGGACAATAAAAACATCTATATGTAGACTATCTTTTGTTATTATAGAGCTTAAATATGGTTCTGAGCATCCAAGCAGCCAAAGTGAAAAGGAGAAACATTTATTTGTTCTTGCCATCAGAGAGAAAGAGACTAAATTTTTAAAAAAGGAACTAAGCTTCTCCTAGCCCTTATCTGCAAAAAAAAAATTTCTCAAATGAGAAATTTCTCATATCGAGTGACATTAATAAATATTAATATATTAACAAATATTATTTTCCACATGAAATAATAGACAAATCTGCTAATCCATAAACTCTGAGAGGACAAGGGTCATCTATTTTGTTTGTATCTAGACACAGGTGCCCCAGTAGGCACTCAAATTTTGCGGAAAGGAGGAACAATATGTCATTCTGAGATGTGGCTACGTGGACAGCCATCCCAATTGCCAAGGAACATTCTTCATCATGTTAGAAAACAGACTGAGTCCTGATCTGCAGAAGTACGAGGACTGTCTACCACCCTAAATAATGGACAGTGGCTCATTCTGGGAGCTATTCTTTAGGCTTTGACACCATAAACAGAACCACCAGGAGATTATATCTGTATGTAAATTTATGTCTATATATCTATCTACCTAGATTTATCAAAAGGAACTGGCTTAAGTAATCATGAAGGCTGACAAGTCCCACGACCTGAGGTTGAGTCAGCAAGCTGGAGACCCAAGAAAGCCTATGGAGTTCTAAGCCAAGCAGAGGCCTGAGAACAGACGGAACCAGTGGTTCAGACCTAGTCCAAAGGCCAGCAGGCTTGGGATTCAGGAAAAGTCCTTGTTTCAGTTCAAGTCAAAAGGCAGTAAAAAGCCAATGTCCCAGCGTGAATGTCTCCCAGGTAGGAGGCTTTCTTTCTGACTTGAGGGAAGACCAGGTTTTTGTTCCAGTCAGGATACCAAGGAGATCAAACCAGTCAATCCTAAAGGAAATCAACCCTGAATATTCATTGGAAGGACTGATGCTGAAGCTGAAGCTCCAATACTTTGGCCACAAGATGTGAAGAGCTGACTCATTGGAAAAGACTCTGATACTGGGAAAGACTGAGGGCAAGAGGAGAAGGGGATGACAGAGGATGAGATGGTTGGATGGCATTACTGAATCAGTGGACATGAGTTGAGCAAACTCCGGGAGATGGTGAAGGACAGGGAAGCCTAGCGTGCTGCAGTCCATGGGGTCGCAGAGTCAGAACGACAAAGCAACTAGACAACAGGCCTTCAGTTGACGGGATGAGGCCCACTCGTGTTACGGAGGGCACTCTGCTTACCAACGTAAATATTAACTTCATCCAAAACACCTTCACAGAAACACTCAGAATAACGTTTGTCCAAATATCTGGGCATCCCATGGCCCAGTCAAGGTGACACACAACATAAACCAGCATGAACTATTACTCTTAATACACAGCTAAACCAACTGTGATCCACCAGGCTTACCAAACAGCTGCTGCTGCTGTTAAGTCGCTTCAGTCATGTCCGACTCTGTGCGACCCCATAGACAGCAGCCCACCAGGCTCCCCCGTCCCTAGGATTCTCCAGGCAAGAACACTGGAGTGGGTTGCCATTTCCTTCTCCAATGCATGAAAGTGAAAAGTGAAAGTGAAGTTGCTCAGTCATGTTCGACTTAGCAACCCCATGGACTGCAGCCCACCAGGCTCCTCCATCCATTGGGTTTTCCAGGCAAGAGTACTGGAGTGGGTTGCCATTGCCTTCTCCGTACCAAACAGCACAGGACTATAAATTCATTTACCAGAGAGGATATCTGTCTTAGAGCAAAACTGATGAAGATAATGATGCCAAAAATGGAAAGGAAACAGGAGCCAGCAACAGACGGCGAATTAAAAGGCAACTTCAGACCTCATGACAAAGTAGTGGGAGGAAGACAGTTTTAGAAAGTCCCAAGATCAGAGGCTGAAGTTATTGCCGGGAAGGCAAAGAACAGATGGCAACGTGAAACGGAAAAGGGTAATGTCCAAAATACACCAATTAATAGGGAGGTAAGCAGCCTCAGGATTTCTTGAAGAAAGACGATGCTTGGGCGTTAAGGCAGAATGAATGGAGAGATTTACAGAGCCCAGATGTTCCATGACAACCATCCTGCATCCTGATGGACAAGCCCAAGTACTGCTCCACAGTCATGAAAGGGTAGAAACGGCTAGCCTAGGGGTCTGAGCAGAGGACCAGTGGCAGAGTCAGGCACATCTGATTCCCCTCAGTTCACGCGGCCAGGAAACACCAGACGACACGTGGGCCCGCACACAGCTCTGCCGCCCACCCTCCCCTGAACCGGGTCCTCCTTGCACATGCGCACAGACCTTCCCTCCTTAAACCCCAAGTCCCTGGCTCTTGCCATATCTTTTGAACTTTTCTTTGTAAACAAGGAAGAATAAAGGGTGTTGCTCAGCACTCAGCTCTATGCAGATGAAGTCAACAGCCACTGCAGTTGCTGCACTCCCTGAGAGGAACTCGAGGTGAAATGCAGGATGAGACACACTGTGCTTCAGAAAAACAGGCCCCAGAGATTGTAGGATGCACGTCTCAGGAGGAATTTTCATGAGTCCAGATTCAAGCATCTTCACATATATGGCTGGACAAGCACTGATATTGTTACCTTGAGATTTCTTTTTTTGTGTGTGACCAGCAGTGATTTTTTTTTTTTTTTTGAGGACGTGTGCTTGACTGCATGTCTTCCCTAGCCAAAACCCATATATAAGCTCTTTCATGGCAACCCACTCCAGTATTCTTGCCTGGAGAATTCCACGGACAGAAGAGCCTGGTGGGTCACAGAGTCAGACACGACTGAGTGACTTTCTTTCTTCTTTCTTTTCCTCTATCTTTTGGGGGCAGCTTCTTCTGAGCTCCTGAGAGGCTGTCTCCTGAGCCATTCACAGTCCTCAGTAAGGTCCCTGAATTAAAACTTAGACTCACAGACTTTCCTGGTGGTCCTGCGGTTAAGAATTCGTCCGTCAGTGCGGGGGACACAGGTTCGATCCCTGGTCGGGGAAGACGCCGTGTGCTGTGGGGCAACTAAGCCCATATGCCTAGAGCCCAAGCTCCCCAGTAAGAGAAGCCTGTGCACGCCAACTAGAGAGTAGCCCCCGCTCTCTGCAACTAGAGAAAGCCCACGCAGCAACAGAGACCCAGTGCGGCTAAAAAAATACCTCTATATATTAAATAAATTAAAAAAAAATACAACTTAACACTCACAGCTCTTAAGTTTGTCCATTTTTCTTCAAGTTGGCACATTCCTGCACTGTCCTTCCTCCCACCACCAAATCTCCTGCAAGTCTGGCATATGCTGTGTCCACTTCCCTCTGCCCCACCTGCTAAGCCCTTGCTTCTGGCTGCTGGTGCCCCCGGCTGCTGGTGCCCCCATTCAAGCAATGCCATCTACATCCACTTCCTGACGGCTGGTCCCAAAAGGCTCAGCCTTCACCTTTTTTGAACTTTTTATTTTTGTAACAGTGTTGTACATTTCACGGTGATCCTGAAATTCCCTTCTTTGGCTCCCAGGACCCAGCACTATATCTTGTTCTTGGCCTTTCCCCCAAGATCCTTCCTGGATCTTCCTCTTCCTGATTGTCCAATAGCAATATCAAAAGACTCTACTGTCATCCCCCAGGCTTTTCACAGTTCTGTTTTCTCTTCTTCGGAAGTCACTCTCCCCAGGGCTGCCTACTCTCCTCCAGTCCAGTGAGGAACTTCCAACTCTCTGTTCCACCCTGACTCTGTCTCTCCAATGGTCTTACATTTTCAGCGCCTTCCAACCATCTCCCCTCAATTACACCCTGGAGTCCCAGATTCACAATTCTAAATCAGACTTTCTGGTCCTTGTAAACATCATCAACATTATCCAAGCTGGCCAAATTCTAAACCCCAAGATCATCTCCACTCCCGATGTATAAGTGGTTACTCTCATAAAATTCTTTCCTGAAAAGTCCCTTGTATTTCACTTTCTTCCTCATTTTAACTTTCATCACTACCCGAGCTCAGCTTTCTTCTCATTCCTAAAATACTGCAACCGCTTTTAGCTGATCTTGCCCTGAACTATCCTTTCCAATCCACCCTGTATCTGTTAGGAAACAATTTTCCATAAGATCTCCTACTCTTGCAATGTCTGGCTGGGGTGTCTAAGTACAGGCATTGACACCAATTTAAGAATATTCTTGGTGGTCTCGTGGTTAAGAATCTGCCTTGCAGTGCAGAGGATGTGGGTTTGATCCCTAATCAGGGAACTAAGATCCCATATGCTGTGGAGCAATTAAGCCCAGTGCCGCAACCTCTGAGCCTAAGCACTAAACTACTACTAAAGCCCATGGGCTCTGGCGGCCGACGCCACAACTAGAGTTCATGGGCCGCAACCAAGATTCTTGGGTCGGGAAGATCCCCTGGAGAAGGTAATGGCAACCCACTCCAGTATACTTGCCTGGAGAATCCCATGGACAGGAGCCTGGTAGGCTATAGTCCATGGGGTCAGACTGTCCAAAGAGCTGGACATGACTGAGCAACTAACACTGCAACTAGAGAAAAAGCCTGCACAGCAACAAAGACCCTGCACAGCCAAAAACAAATAAAATTATTCTAAAAAGAAAAACATGTAAAAAAAAATAATCTATTAAAAAAAAAGAGAGAGAGAATATGCATCTAAGGAGACATTCCAGAGTAGTAGGGCTTAGAGACGTCTCCTTCCTGAGATGTTTCAGGGTAGTGAATATAAAGACCTTACCTCCTCTTCCTCAGAGATCTGTTTACATTTCAGAGTAAAGATAAGGTCTTTCTCCAGAGAGAAGTAGGAGCAGGTCACCAGCAGCTCCACAGAAGATGGGAACCTAATTTGGGGGTTGTTCGTTTCCTGTAATGCGCCCCCAGCCTGTGCAAGTACCATCTGGCCCTCACTGCCTTGCCCTGTGGAGCCTGGACAATCAACAAGGCTAACTTCACTTGAAGAAAGGTAAAATCTCAGACCCCTTACCCTGTGACTTAACATACCACCAACAAATTATCTTTTGAAAGATCCACTCTGGCCACTTTACTTCCTTGATTGAAACACTTCCATGGCTTCCTTCGACAGAATAAAGCTCTAAGCCTCATCTGTAATTTAAGTTCTCTTTCCAGTTTGTCCCCCTTCTTCATATAAGGGACCTAAGAATTTGTGGTTTTGAGTATCCCATGGGGTTATGGAATCAATCCACAATGGATACTGACAGAGGACTAGTCCTCTGTCTCTTTCTCTAGTTCTTAGTTCAGTCGCTCGTGTCCGACTCTTTGCGACCCCATGAATCACAGTACGCCAGGCCTCCCTGTCCATCACCAACACCAGGAGTTCACCCAGACCCACGTCCATTGAGTCCGTGTGCCATCCAGCCATCTCATCCTCGGTCGTCCCCTTCTCCTCCTGCCCCCAATCCCTCCCAGCATCAGGGTCTTTTCCAATGAGTCAACTCTTCGCATAAGGTGGCCAAAGTACTGGAGCTTCAGTTTTAGCATCATTCCCTCCAAAGAAATCCCAGGGTTGATCTCCTTGCAGTCCAAGGGACTCTCAAGAGTCTTCTCCAAAACCACACTTCAAAAGCATCAATTCTTCAGTGCTCAGCCTTCTTCACAGTCCAACTCTCACATCCATACATGACCACAGGAAAAACCACAGCCTTGACTAGACGGACCTTAGTCGGCAAAGTAATGTCTCTGCTTTTGAATATACTATCTAGGTTGGTCATAACTTTTCTTCCAAGGAGTAAGCGCCTTTTAATTTCATGGCTGCAGTCACCATCTGCAGTGATTTTGGAGCCCCCAAAAAACAAAGTCTGACACTGTTTCTACTCTTTCCCCATCTATTTCCCATGAAGTGATGGGGCCAGATGCCATGATCTTCGTTTTCTGAATGTTGAGCTTTAAGCCAACTTTTCCACTCTCCTCTTTCACTTTCAACATTAATTTCATGGCTGCAGTCACCATCTGCAGTGATTTTGGAGCCCCCAAAAAACAAAGTCTGACACTGTTTCTACTGTTTCCCCATCTATTTCCCATGAAGTGATGGGGCCAGATGCCATGATCTTCGTTTTCTGAATATTGAGCTTTAAGCCAACTTTTTCATTCTCCTCTCTCACTTTCAACAAGAGGCTCTTTAGCTCCTCTTCACTTTCTGCCATAAGGGTGGTGTCATCTGCATATCTGAGGTTATTGATATTTCTCCCAGCAATCTTGATTCCAGCTTGTGTTTCTTCCAGTCCAGCATTTCTTATGATGTACTCTGCATATAAATTAAATAAGCAGCGTTTCTCATGATGTACTCTGCAGCAGCTAATGGTCTTCATTTGTACTCTTCAGCCTGACTCTCAGCCCTCTTTACTTCCTCACCTTATTTAATTAGGGTATAGCTGCTTGACAATGTTGTGTTAGCTTCTCCTGTACAACAGTGAATCGGCCGTATGTACACATATATCCCCTCCCTCCTGAACCTCCCTCCCACACAGCCCCATCCCAAACCTTTAGGTCACTGCAGAACACCAAGCTGAGCTCCCTGCACTATACAGCAGGTTCCCACCAGCTAAAGGGATTGAGTGAGTGAAAGCCATTGTAATTCCATCAGGGATCTAACCAGGAAGTGGCAGGAAAGCTACTGGATCTTAAACAAATCATTTCCCCTTCCTCGACATCACTTTTTTTCTACTTATCATGCGAGGTTGAGGTGGACAAAAAGAGACTTCTAAGGCACTTTTAGCCCTGGCATTTTATTTTTATGTATTTTTTTAATTCTACAGGTGTTTTACTCTGAAGACTTTCTCAAATACACTGTCATTTGTAACTGTTATTTTTAAGTTACATATGCATACAGATACATACACAAATGCATACAGAGTTTAAATCTTTCTGTAGCCAACTGTCTAACCATTGCTAAATGTAAAGATGGCCTTCACATTTGATGAAATGAACTTTCCCCAGTTCAGACCACTAGTCAACAGACTACGGTCATAGATGTTGGAATATAGTCCAAGAGACTAACTTGGAGACTACTCCTGGACATTTGGCAGCTTCTATTTCATAAATTAGGGTTTCCCAGGTAGCGAAGTGGTAAAGAATCTGCCTACCAATGCAAGAGATCCAAGAGATGTGGGCTTAATCCCTGGGTCAAGAAGATCTCCTGGAGTAGGAAATGGTGATCCACTCCAGTATTCTTGCCTGGAAAATTCCATGGACAAAGGAGTGGGCTATAGTCCATGGGGCTACAAAGAGTTGGACATGACTGAGAGACTGAGCACAATAATTTTATAAATCACCATGCTCACATGGTGTTCTCAGGATTCCCATTGTTACTTACTCTTCAGTATTTGATGCTAAACATCAAAAGAACCAAAATACCAAAATGTCAAGCCCAGGGAGCAAAACTTTTAAGAGAAGCTATTTTTGTACCAGTTTAATTGTTCTCTGAATTTGAAGAGCAAGAGTGTGAGCCTGACATCGGACCACTATGTTAAATAGGATTCATCCAGTTCTAATTACTATTCCCTATTACAAGGCCCAAGGAATGTCAGGCTACTTCTGGCACAAGTAAGTTATTGGCTGGACAGATTGTACTAAACAAAGAAATCTCCCTAATTACAAATTATTTTTTATAAAGGGAAAGAAAATAAGAACCCTACATTACCATTCTAAAGTTTGTGTAAACATTATCCTGGGGTATAAAGGATCTGAGAGAGGGCAAGTAGAAGAGACTCCAATTGTTTAAAACATTTCTCTGGTACATTTCTTCTGAACTTAGAATGCCAGGCAATTTGTCCTATTGCAGTTATTTGTACACAGCTTTCTTTTTTTTCTTTTGCAATCTCTTTCTTTCATCTTTTCAATGAAAAACAGCCCAGGAACAGTTTTATTAGTTCTGAGTACACAGGTAGCAATTCTTGAGTGGCTGTTTTCACAACTTATTCCATAAAAGTTGTCTTTTTTAAGCAATCTTGCTTCTTTTCTATTTGTTAATAACTACATTAGTCTTTCTCTGCCATCTGTTTTGCTTATTGTCTTTTATTTGTTTTAGTTTCATGATCTGATTGCCTTAGTCAAACAACGGGGGGAAAAAGAACAACTGAAAATTCACAAACCTATCTTTATGAAGCTAGTGTGTGCAGTAGCTGGTCCCACAAGCCTCCTATATGCAAAGAAAGTAAAGTTAGACATTGAACAATAAGTGGCAATGGCAGTAGGGTCAAGAGAAGTTCAGGAAAAAGACGAAATCTCACACCATCTGATCTATTATGCAGACACAGTTAAAGTCGAGCATACAGGCTTGTCCAGGGGATTAGGCTTGTCCTGTCAAGTTAAGAAAGGAACGAGGACTTCAAAGTATTAATCCTGAACTTATGAGACCTGTGTGAAGCGCCTGCAATAAATTCACCAGAACTTATAAATTCATGCAATTCTAATCTACCTATCTAAATGAAGGTATATTTTCCCAGCTTAAAATATGTTTTTCTCTTTCAAAGAGAGAGGGCTTTCAATGTCAAAGTTTTGCAATCTCTTAAGATACTAGGAAATAGCAGGTAATGTTAACCTGAAGAGCCTCAAAGGCCATGGAACTAAAACAAAGGTGTACCGCATCCATTACAACCTCATTCTAATGTACTTTACAACAGGGAGTGGGCAGGATGGAAGCTATCTTTAATTTTTCCCCAAAGCCATGAGACTTCTTCAGCATGGGATACTGAAGACATCTCTCTGAGGATGAAACAAAGAGAAGCATGATCAGGACAAATAATAAGGGATATATATAACAGACTGCCTGTCGGGAAATGGTTTTAAGTCAGAAAGCATGAGTTTGAAAGCTAACTGTCACACATAAGCTCGCCTACCAAGTTTCACAGCTGAGCACTCTATTGTGGCTGACTCTTTTTAAAGCATCATAACACTTACAGAAGTGGTTATCCATTTGCTTGGCTTACTAACCAATTGTCAAGTATGGTACTTGAGTTGCAAAGACATCCTTTAATCTCTCAAAAATATACAACGCATACTTTTTACCATATAATAGAAAACTAAAAAAAAAAAAAAAAAGTCACATTCTCTGGAGCAGTGGTTCTCTAAGGGTGTTCTCTGGGTCAGCAGTAGCAACTGAAAACTTATTAAAAATGAAAATTCTAACAGAATCAGGAGCAGAAACCCTGTGGAAAAGGGCCCTGTGATCTCTGTTATAACAAATGCTTCAGCTAAGATGTGAAGAACCACACTCCATGGTAGGTAGAAAACATCACTCTTAAAGGTTCAGCTTTTAAGAGACCAGGGCTCTAAATCAATTCATAAAGAAGCTGCTGTGTAATTAGGCTGTCGCTGTGAAAGCCATAAACCCTGGGCTAAAGGCACAGCTTCAGCAGTGTGTACAGAACGATGGAAGGACTGGTCAAGACTGTATCATCCAGGAATCAAACAGGAGGGCTGAGGAGTGCTATGAGCAGGCAGGGAGGAGGTAAAGGGAGGATGAGCTAGAGGCATCCAGAGAGCACAAATGGGGTCCTTATAGGATGCTTAGCTGATCAGCATTTCCAATTCATGAGAGAATATTTATTCCACTTATCCAAGAAGAAGATCAAGAAACAAACAAACAAAAAAAGACTACCCACTGCATCACAGCCATAAGCAGCAGACAACGCGCAAACTGATGACCTTCCCCAGCCTCGGCTTTGTCTCAGATGTATGGATTTGCATCTGGCCAGAGCCCATTCAGAATTCCGCAGCCAATCTCTTCTTCAGACTGAGTTCTCAAACAAAATAGATGGAGAGGAGTGCCCCTTTGTGGGGCAAAATTGACAAAGTCATCTCTCCCCAGAGTGGCACAGTCTGGAGGCAGAACCAAAAACTGGTCCAAGCAGCTCTGTTTAGGTCTCTCTCCCAACAACTGGCAAAAAGGGATCTGCTGGAAAACGACATGCTATCCCCTCTCAGCTTTGAATTAGTGCTAAGGAAACGCTCAAGTGTCCCTGCATTGCCCACTGTGCTGTGCTGTGCTTAGTCACTCAGGCGTATTTGACTCTTTTCCAACCCGTGGACTAAAGCCCGCCAGGCTCCTCTGTCCATGGGATTCTGCAGGCAAGAATACTGCAGTGGGTTGTGATGCCCTCCTCCAGGGGATCTTCCCAATCCAGGGATCAAACTCAGATCTCCTGCATTGCAGGCTAATTCTTACCATCTGAGCCACCAGTTGTCCACTGTGCATTGTTAAATGTAAATTGAAATCCTTTTGATGTTACCTACACCTTCACAGAGGCCTGGGCTTCAGTATTCTAATGTGTGCTGTCGCCTCAGTCTCGTCTGACTCTTTGTAACCATCTGGACTGTAGCCTGCCAGGCTAATCTGTTCATGAGATTCTCCAGGCAAGAATATTAGTGAATCACCCTGCCCTCCTCCAGGGGATCATGCTGACCCAGAGATCAAGCCCATGTCTCCTATGTCTCCTGCAATGGCAGGACTTACTGGACTGTGATGGGTTTTTGGACTGACAGCTCCATACCACTCTACATCAGTTTGTGATTGTGGACTAAGGGAGTCCTGCCTTCCTTCAGTGTTTTCCAAAGTGTGGCTTGATGGCTATCTATCCAAGATTCTCTCAGGATTTTGTTTAAGACGTAGGTTCCAAGGTCCCATTCCAGACCAATAAAAGCACGTAGAGCTCAGAGATCCAAATTTTTAACAAAATTACCAATTGATTGGTATGTCCATCAAATTTTAAAACATAGTTAATTTGGTTTAACAGTCAAATCGACTTTGCAGAAGTCTTGTATTAGAGAAAACTCTTGAAAGTCTCTGGACTGCAAGAAGATCAAACCTAGTCAATCCTAAAGGAAATCAACCCTGAATATTCAGTGAAAGGACTGAGGCTGAAGCTGAAAATCCAATACTTTGGCCACCGGATGCAAAGAGCAGACTCATTAGAAAAGACCCTGATGCTGGGAAAGCCTGAGGGCAGGAGGAGAAGGAATGACAGAGGATGAGATGGTTAGTTAACATCACTGACTCAATGGACATGGGTTTGAGCAAGCTCCAGGAGATGGTGAAGGACAGGGAAGCCTGGTGTGCTGAAGTCCACAGGATTGCAAAGAGTCAAACCAAATAAGCGACTGAACAACACCAATACATCAGAACCTTATGCAATATTTATCAGTATATTATTTGTCTTGACAATAATGTAACAATGAGAGGGAGAGACATACAGAGAGAGGCTGAGATAATTTGATGGAAGGCATAATGGACAAGTGCACTTAGGATAGAGGAATTCAGTTCAGTTCAGTTCAGTTCAGTGGCTCAGTCCTGTCTGACTTTTGCAATCCCATGAACCGCAGAACACCAGGCCTCCCTGTACATCATCAACTACCGGAGTTTACCCAAACTCATATCCACTGAGTCAGTGATGCTATCCAACCATCTCATCCTCTGTCATCCCCTTCTTCTCCTGCCCTCAATCTTTCCCAGCATCAGGGTCTTTTCAAATGAGTCAGCTCTTTGCATCAGGAGGCCAAAATACTGGAGTTTCATTTTTAAGATCAGTCCTTCCAATGAACACCCAGGACTGATTTCCCTTAGGATGGACTGGTTGGATCTCCTTGCAGTCCAAGGGACTCTCAGGAGTCCTCTCCACTCCAACACCACAGTTCAAAAGCATCAATTCTTCTGTGCTCAGCCTTCTTTATAGTCAAATTCTCACATCCATACATGACCACTGGAAAAACCATAGCCTTGACTAGACAGACTTTTGTTAACAAACTAATGTCTCTACTTTTTTTTTAATTAAAATTTTTATTTTTTAGTTTGTTTTGCTTTACAATACTGTATTCGTTTTGCTATACATTGACATGAATCAGCCACGAGTGACATGAACTCCCAATCCCAACCCCCACCTCTCCCCTCCCGCCCCACACCATCTCTCTGGATTATCCCCGTGCATCAGTCCCAAGCATCCTGCATCCTGCATTGAACCTAGNGCTGAGCTGATTATCCTCCAATT
Organism: Aepyceros melampus; assembly: GCA_006408695.1. Lineage (NCBI taxonomy): Eukaryota > Metazoa > Chordata > Mammalia > Artiodactyla > Bovidae > Aepyceros > Aepyceros melampus. The sequence goes on along the minus strand of SJXQ01008409.1, from coordinate 689,502 downwards.
AAAAACAAACAAACAAAAAAAGAAATACACATTTCCTTGAATGAAAATCTCACCTTGTGAAATATCTGCTCCACATCTAGAGGTTGGGAGTGGGTCTGGCATTCTTGATTAAAAGGAAGCTTGAAGGTGGTCCCTCTGCATTGGTGGTAGGGTTTCCCTATGTAATTTCTTATGCATTTTTCATGAATGCCTGATCCCTTCAAATGGATTTGATTCTGTGATATGTAATGTGAGTAATATTTTTGGAATGCTTTCAATGTGTTCTTTTTTGCTTTTCAGTGTATATGGCTTTCTCCCCAGTAAGCCCAAGAGCTACGGCTATTACATGTTTCAGCAAGAATGAAAAGAAAGATAATATTCAGCTTCTGACATTCAATTAGTGTTTTTCAAAACTTCAGCAGTACAATAGTCTTCATGCCCCAGTTTGTTGGGAGAAACTAATATGCACATACACATTCCCTCATCTTGCCTTGATTATAAAGTAGGCTTTATTATAAAGTTTTACAGAGATTTATAGGCATCCTGCACATAGAGGAAGTACAAGGTGGAGGTATTCGCTTTACCTTGAGGGATTGGAGGAGAGACAGAAGTAGAAGCATGGTCATTCACGTGGCCTACCCTCCCTCTTTTAGAATGAAATAGGAGAATATTGGGTGAAAAGGAGGGAATGCTGAAGGAAATATTTCTGCTCCCTTTTCTACTTAGGATGCTAGAAGGTGATTTCTTTATAGGTCATCTGCTCCACTTGAAACTAGACATCACAGAATGGTTAAGCAGAGGGAGGGCATGAATGCAGCCTTCTCAAAGCATCCTTATCTCCCATGAAGCACATGAAGGACCCAGACTTTTCCCCATGTTCCTGGGATAGTATATGATGTTTACCTGAGATTTTGTCTAGGGAGTTTGCCAGAAAGGATTCCTGGCATAAAGAAAAAAGTGGTCTTGAAGTTGAGGACTGTGTGCAAGTTCCAGCTGGCCCTCGATGGACTCTGCAAAATCATCAGTGGTCAAGTGAGCAGGAAAGGTACTATAGCCTCACAAGGCAAATGAAAGCAAACCGCAAGTGTCGCCAGTTGCAACCTGGACAGTGAATGTCAGCGAAACCCTGAGGAATAGGACCAGTCTCATATCAGTGCTCACTAGTCCAGGGAACAATTCATACCAACCACTACTTAGTAGACGTGAGCAGAAACCCAGAGGGTACCACATGCACTGAGGACCTGGTCTCCCCCTTCTCTTATACCACAGTTACAGAGATCACATACGCTTTAAAACCCAGACATCATCTTGGAGAGGAGTTGATTGAAGAAAGAGAAATATGAAAGGCTAAGAGCTTCATCTCAAAGGGACTGATCATTTACTTAAAAAGAAAGTTTTTCTCAGAGACAAGTGAACTTCCATGAAGATATAGATAATGAATATTATAGACTTTGTGAATTATATGAACTCTTTTGCAATTACTGAATTCTACCTTTGTAGCCTGAAAACAGTCTTGTGTGTGTATATGTGTGTGTTAAGTCACATCAGTAGTGTTTGACTCTTTATGACCCTATGGACTGTAGCCCTCCAGGCTCCACTGTCCATGACATTCTACAGGCAAGAATACTGGAGTGGGTTGCCATGCCCTCCCCCATGGGATCTTCCTGACCCAGGGATCGAAACCATGTCTCTTATGTCTCCTGCATTGGCAGGCAGGTTCTTTATCACTAGTGCCACTTAGGAAGCCCCAAACAGTAATAAACAATATGTAACTGAATGGGCATAACTGTGTTTCAATAAAACTTTATTTACACAAGTAGTCAATGGGATTACAGGTACTAGCTTGCCAACTTTCAGTCAGTATCGTTGAATCAGGCTACGTTTTTTAAATTCAACTAAGATAATTTTCTCCTACTGCACAAAAAAGGTAGGAACTTCAGAGAAAAATGAAATTAAATGTAGAAATAATTTGTGTTTTATTTGCACATCTTTGTGACATATGAATAAAACTGTGCTTTCTCTCATATTGAAAGGAGAGAAGCTGTCTTACTATAAAGAGGAATGATTTGTTCTGTTCCCTTCCCCAAAGCCTTGTGATCACTAGGAGTGTTGAAGGCTGTAAGAAGACAGGAAGATAAGCTCAAAGTGGGTGATAAAATAGGGAGGGAAAGAGCAGCTGACCACAGAGGACAGGGCAGAGATCCTGGTGTCTTTGCCAGGAGCTCTGGAAATAAAGGAAAAGAAGGCCTGGCATGGGAAATAACTTTGAATAGTCATAATTATGATAATGGTAGTGATGAAACTAATAATTTCCACTACAATTTCAGTCAGAATGGGCTACACTGTTGTATCAAACACCTCTGAAATCTCAATGGCTTAAAGCAAAAATGGTTTGAAAATGAAAATCACTCAGTTGTGTCTGACTCTTTGCAACCCCACGACTATACAGTCTACGGAATTCTCCAGGCCAGAATACTGGAGTGGGTGGCTATTCCTTTCTCCAGGGGATCTTCCCAACCCAGAGATCGAACCCAGGTCTCCTGCATTGCAGGTGGATTCTTAACCAGTTGAGCTACTTATATTTCATTAACTCTCCATGTCTGTTGAGGGTCAGCTAGTAGCTCTCCTCCACATTGTACTTGAGCTCCTTCCAGGACTTGACATTAAGGGGGCCACTATCTGCAGTATCATTGCTTACAGTGGTTCAGCAAAAGTGATAAAGTACAAACTGGCCAGTTCTGGAAATGACACACCTTACTTCTGCTCACATTCCATTGGTGAAAGCCAGTCACACAAGTAAGCCTGACTTCAGTGGAGTAAAAAAAGTGTGATCATTCTCTAGGGAGGAAAAGTTACTATTAATGGAAAAGTAATTTAATATCCCTCAACTACTATACTGGGTGACAACATACTGAATGAGCATTGTGCTAAGCATATCCTAATTTTATTCTTACTCAGAGACCCTGTAAGATAGATATTGTCAACGTTGTACTGATGAAAAAAATGAAGATCTTGGGAATTAGGTAACTCATTTTGACAACCATTAGATGGTAAAGATTTAAACCCAGGTAGATCTGATTTAGTAGCTTGTACTCCTAAGAACTACATCATACTTTCCTGATCATGTGTGATATTAGATTAGGGATCTCAACCTCAAGTGTATTCAGGGGCCAGGCAATTAATACAAATTTGTGAAGCTGTTCGGATATACTTCAACTTTGGATAGGGCTGTGGCAACCGGGAGAGCCCATGCTGTGTAAGTCATCTTAAACTGATTGTTACTATGTAAAAATATGCTTATTATTGTCAGTTCTCCAGATTCCTTAAAAAGTCCTCATAAATCTGATTTTTACATATAATTTCCTGATTTCAAAATGTTAAAAGACAATCCAAGATTTTTTTTTTAATATACTGCTACTGCTACTGCTAAGTCGCTTCAGTCGTGTCCAACTCTGTGCGATCCAGAAACAGCAGCCCATCAGGCTCCCTCGTCCCTGGGATTCTCCAGGCAAGAACACTGGAGTGTTCTTACATATGGGCTAAGTAAAATAAATCTAAGAGCCAAACATACCCTATAGGCTAATGGTTTACACTCTTACTAGGTCTTCTGAGCTGTGCTTAGTCACTCAGTCGTGTCTGACTCTTTGCAACTCCATGGACTATAGCCTGCCAGGCTTCTCTGTCCATGGGGATTCTCCAGGTAAGAATACTGGAATGGGTTGCCATGCCCTCCTCTAGGGGATCTTCCCAACCCAGGGGTCAAACCCAGGTCTCCCGCATCGCAGGCAGATTCTTTACCATCTGAACCAATAGGGAAGCCCACTAGGTCTTCTGGTGGATTCTAATTGGTTCACTGGGGAAGCACAAAACTGAGGATAATGAACTCAGATTATTAGTTAGATTAGGCCCAAGTCTATGTTTTATTTCTGGTTAGTTGCAGAGCCAGTATACTATGGAAAGGCTGAATACTAAATTAAAATGATTATCATCAAGATGTATGAATATGTATGTATGTTGGGGACATAATTGTGTATATGGACATTTGATTTTGAACCAATTCAAATGTTTAAGTAGCTATGGAGCAATTTTCATTTTCAAACTGTTGTCATGTAACATGCGCTAATTTCTTCTTTCTCTGGCCAGTGTGGAGCTGTCATCATCCACCAGGGAGCCTTCATAAGGAGGTGGATGTTGAGTGCCCTCCAGTCTAGTTCATGCTGCACCACCAGACTAAGCAGGCTCATGGTTTGATTTGTGCATTAATTACAACAGAACAAATGGAAAGGCCATTCTCAGTCTGGAGTAATGCCGATCACAGTGGCATCTGGTGGAAACAGTCAGGACTAGGCTTGGCAGAAAGTCGACCGGATCTGTTTTTTCCTGGAAAGGTGATGGATGGAGCTTTTGAAGGAATTAGGAAAGAGTGACACTGGTGACTTCTTGCTTGGTGATCCAGGTATATATTTCTTTCTTTTTTTTTTTTNTAAAAATTAATTAAAAAAAGAAAAATATTAGAATACCTGATTAAAATATCAAAAAGCTTTGTGCATTTGTTTCCCTTTTTTTCTTATGTTTTTCTTTTCTAATGCTGTCAAATTCCCAATTTTGGTTTAGAAAGCAACAATTGTTAGATGAGCAATACTGAAAGAAGTATAATGAGGTAGAAGTAATAGGTGAATTTTATTATGTTAGTTGGTTACTATCCTGGTTCTATCTGCACAACAAGTAGAATAACAGTATCTGTCATTTTCCAGGTTATATTGAGGCAGACTTTGCAAAGACAGAGGGTGAGGTAATTTGATGGTAAGCATTTTAAAATGCTTTATTTGTTTATTTACTCATTGTAGTAGAGTTGATTTACAAAATATAGCTGATTTACAAAATTTCAGTTTCAGGCACTCAACATAGTGAATCAGTATTTTTATAGATTTTATTTTCTTTAAGTTATTATAAAATATCAGCTTTATTCTCTGTGCTGTACAATATATACTTGTAGCTTATTTATTTTATACATTGTGGTTTGTATAAAATACAAAAGCATTGTTTGAAAGCATTCCAGAGTTTCTTTAAACCATGACGTGGACTTTAAAGCCCTATGTCATGGTTTAAATTCTCCTGTAGGACACTAAAGGACTTGCTGGCAGTGGTTATGGCCATCATCTGTGTTACTCTGATTCTAATCTTGATCCTGATCCTGCTTACCCTGAGGAAGGCGTTCAAGGCCTTCCAGCTGAACTGCTCTCTAGGCGGATTGAAAACACATTGCGGTGGGTCTTAGGCAGGCCAAACGTCAAGGAGATACAGCCAGTGGCCAGAGAAATGGAAGAACTATCTTCTGATGGGAGATTGATGGGAGTGTCCCAGTCCACCACATACCCCTACCTTGCCCCTTCCTCCTTCCCACTCCTCACTGGTAACCACTGGTTTGTTCTCTGTGTGAAATCATTTCTGTTTTTCTACACTCAAGCGATAACATACACTGCTTGACTTTCTCTGACTTATTTCACTAAGCATAATAATACCTTTCAGCTCCATCCATGTTATTTCAAGTGGCAAAATTCCATTCCTTTTTATGGCCAAGGAATTTTCTGTGTGTGTGTGTGTGTTGCGTGTGTGTGTATCATAGTTAGAGTTCATTAACATAACAAGCTATTTTTCAGAGGATGTTAGAAGACAAACAGGTTTCTAACAAAACTGCTTCACCTAATTTCATAGAGACAGAGTAAGTTAAAATGAGAAGACAGAGAAATTTGTTTCAAATGAAATAACTAGTAAAAATAATTAATTTTGGACATTGACTCATTGTTAATATCCAATTATTTTCAATGTGATACATATGTTGGAAATGTTTACTGAAACAAAGTGAAAATTATTCTATATATAAAGAATAAAGCATTCCAAATATGAATTTATATTATAAATCTGTATGTAAGATGTGATATATTCTGCTTTAAATATTCATGCACAGATATTGGACATCTTTAAAATACAATATGTTTACCTACAAAGGAAAGAAATAGAATGTGTTTAATTTTCATGTCTGCTTGTACTTTTTTATAATAAATACACATTACTTTGAATTAAGAAAAATCATTTTTAAATAAAATTTGCTTCATTATCTATAATTGTTATCTGAATATTTAAACAGTTTTTTAAACATAGAATAAGTATAAAGATGATTAATAGATTCTACTTTGTTGACATTGTACTGTTTTAATCATAATTTATTCATACTGCTATGTCTGATTCTACTGTTTAAAAGCATTTCAGAGTTGCTTGGCACAAAATAATTTACAGCATGAAAAAAGTCTCATTCCTCACTTATGCACTGTATTTTTTGTGGGTTTTATTTTTTAAGTAATACATAAACAGCTATTAATAACAGAGAAAAAAGATATTCCTATTACCTTCTCATTTCATGAAAGTTCACAACATTATGATGTTGTCAAAGACAAGTGTTATGAGAATGCAGGTTAAAGAAACCTAGTTATCCATTTTTATCATGCAAAAGTTATTTGCAGCCACAATTCATTATAAAATCTGCTACAACTATCCAACCGTATGTGTTAAGGTATATATTTCAAATGGGCAGCACAAACTAATAATGATGTAAAATTCAGGAATATGGGAAATTTTCTATTACTAGCCTTGCCATGAACAAAACACACAACCTGTACCACATTTTCCCATTTTCAACTTATTTGCGATACAATATCAAATGCTAAATGAATAAGGTGTTACAAATTATTTCAATTTGAACAATCCTATGTATTTAAAAATAGCACGCTTCTTGATATCACCATAAATTATGAAATTCTTATATAATAACATTATGGCTTTTATTGTAACATATTAGATTGTCTTTTTCTAATTGAAAACTACAGATGTACAGACTAATTCTCCTGATACTTGCTATCCTCATCAATAAGTGTTACAAAGTTGCTTGATTATATTTAAACAAGCAGCACAAGGGTACTCTTTATCAATATTTATCAGGATGTTAAGTATTCAGAATCCATCCTTGTGTATTTATATCCAAGCTGTTTGATCTGTTAACATTTCAGGTTGATTCATGAATTTTCCAGAAGATCTAGCTGTTTTTACTACTCAAGTTTTGAAACATTGGTTTAAAAAGCTGTTTGCTAAGGTCAAAAGTAGGCACCATCTGTATAGGAAAGGAAAAATTTCCTTGTTCACTTTGTTTCTGTGATGACCTCTGGAAATGAGATTGCATCTGTGAAGTATATAAGTATGAAGTATATTGTAACTTTCTTTTCCTTTTAAAATAAACTTCAATAAAATGTCAAGATTTATAAATTTAATTTAAAGAAATGAAAGATCCTTTAAAAGGACACTGAAAGAGTTTTGCTTCTATAAACTAAATGAAAATGTCTACTTCTCAAACAGCAGACCTATATCTCATATTTTAAAACCCTTAAAAAATGTTTTTTTTAAATATAAACTTATTTATTTTAATTGGAGGTTAATTACTTTACAATATTGTCTTTACAATAATCATATGACAAGTGTTATTTTTTCTATTTTGAGGATGAGGAAATCTGAGGCTTAAAGACTTTATGAAACATACCAGTAATGACACAGCTACAAAATTCAGGTTTATTTCATCCCAAAAGCCACATCCACTTTAAAACACATTTCATCATTCTATGTAATATTTACATTGATAGGACTTCAATATAGAGAAGTATTGTTCAGCAATTGTTTACCAGTTGTTTACCACAGGTATCAGTTGAATAACTCTACTGGAACTCTATCACTGTAATTAGATTAAAACAACTTTGAGATTTTTGTTACTAGAAATGATAATGTATGGTATTATCATGTGTAGGATTGTAAATAGAGTGAGAATGGAAATAATTAATCCTGAACAACTTGGCATGGAAAAATAAGGGGCTATAGTTAGCTGCTGAAACACCCTTAGAAGTGAAACAAGGAATGACACAGCTACAAAATTCAGGTTTATTTCACTCCAAAAGCCACACCCACTTTTAACCACATTCCTGGTTTAAAAAAAAAATAGAATTTTGGAGGGGAAAATTAGAAGCATATTTAATATTCCTAACATGTTAATAAGTTATTTTGATCAATTGACCTAAGTCACATCCTATGTGACTAAGAATAGCATCATTTCTGGATAAAAATGGCAAATAGAACAACTTGTTATCAAAATCAAAATATATAATAAGAACAAGAAAATGTTTTGTATTTTTTTTTTACTATCAAAGGTTTATCAATAAAGATTCTCAATATATCTAATATGGTATAAAACAAAAAAATCAGATTTTATCTCAAACTGCAATCACTAAGTTGACGTTTGGGCTTCCCTGGTGGCTCAGCAATAAAAATTCTGCCTTCAATGCAGGGGACCTGGGTTCGATACCTGGATCGGGAAGATCCCCTGGAGGAGGGTATGACAACATACTCTAGTACTCTTGCCTAGAGAATCCCATAAATAGAGGAGCCTAGCAGGCTGCAGTCCATAGGGTTGCTGAAGTTACTAAGCAGCAGCAGTAGCATCAAGGTGATGTTTACCATGAACCTATTATATTTAAAATATTAAATACTAAAACTGGACATGGAACAACAGACTGGTTCCAAATAGGAAAAGGAGTATGTCAAGGCTGTATGTTGTCACTCTGCTTATTTAACTTTATGCAGAGTACATCATGAGAAATGCTGGGCTGGAAGAAGCACAAGCTGGAATCAAGATTGCCCAGAGAAATATCAATAACCTCAGATATGCAGATGACACCACCCTTATGGCAGAAGGTGAAGAGGAACTAAAAAGCCTCTTGATGAAAGTGAAAGAGGAGAGTGAAAAAATTGGCTTAAAGCTCAACATTCAGAAAACTAAGATTATGGCATCTGGTCCCATCACTTCATGGGAAATAAATGGGGAAACAGTGTCAGACTTTACTTTTTGGGGGCTCCAAAATCACTGCAGATGGTGATTCCAGCCATGAAATTAAAAGACGCTTACTCCTTGAAAGAAAAGTTATGACCAATCTAGATAGCATATTAAAAAGCAGAGACATTACTTTGTCATCAAAGGTCCATCTAGTCAAGGCTATAGTTTTTCAAGTGGTCATGTATGGATGTGAGAGTTGGGCTGTGAAGAAAGCTGAGCATTGAAGAATTGATGCTTTTGAACTGTGGTGTTGGAGAAGACTCTTGAGAGTCCCTTGGACTGCAAGGTGATCCAACCAGTCCACCCTAAAGGAGATCAGTCCTGAGTGTTCATTGGAAGGACTGATGCTCAAGCTGAAAACTCCAGTACTTTGGCCACCTCATGGGAAGAGTTGACTCATTGTAAAAGACTCTGATGCTGGGAGGGATTGAGGGCAGGAAGAGAAGGGGACAACAGAGGATGAGATGGCTGGATAGCATCACCGACTCGATGCACATAAGTTTGAGTGAACTCTGGGAGTTGATGATGGACAGGGAAGCCTGGCGTGCTGCGATTCATGGGGTCACAAAGAGTCAGACACGACTGAATGACTGAACTAACTAACTAACTAACTAACCACTATCTATGTAAACTATCTATGTATTCCTGAAAGAGTATGTTTCTCTCTGGAATTCGTGCTATTTCTGAAGATCAAATATATGTGGTTTCAAAGATACAAAAAGGAGAAAAAAAAATACAAAAGTTATCCACATGAGAAGACTTCTCTTTTTCATACTCTGTCTTTCTCAGAAGATAATCTGATTCTTTCTTTTAAAGTGTATACACATTGCTCAGAAATTCTTGAACTTAGAGAATTTCTAGTAATATTTTCCTAATAACAGTTCATTTTAATAAGATTTAATTATATTTACACGATGATTCTGTTTTTGACAGTATCCGTGGTTTAGTGAAAAGGAATCAATCCCAAAAGTGAGTGGTAACCTCAAAAATCCTGGGTGCTTTTAGCTATCCAGTTTAATGCCATCACTTAGACTGTGTATACAGACCTGTCTTGAACATATTTATCTTATTTTTCTGTCCTTAGAATTTTATGCTTCATTACCAGTTATATAAAGTAGCAGTCCCTTCATGCGTTTCTCAGAATTCCAGGGATACCCTCCATTTCTGGTCCTAGACTGGGGTCTGTGATCCAGATGTGCTCTGAGAAGAGTTGTTGAAATATTTTTTGAATTCTAAGTCTTAGCTTTCACTATTACCAGCTGAAGATTTCTAAAATTTTTATTCTTTCTTTAGAAGCAACTTGATGCTTCTGATCAAGTCAATTATACATCAGAAGTAGTTGCTTAATGTGTGTATTTAAATTCCTATCATCTTGAATATATTCATTCTATACACATAAGGTTGCAAGAATCTTAATTGACTTAAACAAGCATGAGACCCCATTTATTGATTTTAGGAGAGTTTGCTTGTTCTAGAGCACCTCATTTACCTTGATTAATAGACACAGATAAAAAGGGATGCAATTATTCATAGAGTTATGAGTTATTATGTTTAGAGGTTGGAAAAGGAGGACCTATATAGGGCCTGGGAAACAATTGGCTGTAAAACAGAATACAGAACAATAAATAGAGTGAGATGGATTTGAAAAGCTAGCTTTTTATTTAGAATACTAGAATGGCAAACCAGAGTTAAGTGCTTTGAAAGCTCAGCCAAATTCATTGTACTGAACATGGAGAGTGATGTCAGCAAACCTTTTCCAAAGAGAAGACTTTTGAGGGAAACAATAACATTCATGAAATAATTAGTAATTGAGCTCTGTTGGAAATAGGCATTAAAATAAAGTTCAAGAAAAATGAAAGTTTATTTTATTACTGGATAGTTAGAATGGGTTCAAAATTATGAAGGGAGTGTGTCAAGGATGTATGTTGTCATCCTGCTTACTTAACTTATATGCAGAGTACACCATGTGAAATACTGTGCTGCATGAAGTTCAAGCTGGAATCAAGACTTCCGGGAGAAATATCAATAACCTCAGATATGCAGATGACACCACCTTTATGGCAGAAAACAAAGAGGAACTAAAAAGCCTCTTGATGAAGGTGAAAGAGGGGAGTGAAAAAGTTGGCTTAAAGCTCAACATTCAGAAAATGAATATCATGGCATCTGGTCCCATCACTTCATGGCAAATAGATGGGGAAACAATGGAAACAGTGACAGACTTTCTTTTCTTGGGCTCCAAAATCACTGCAGATGGTGACTGCAGCCATGAAATTAAAAGACACCTGCTCCTTGGAAGAAAACCTATGGTAAACCTAGACAGCATGTTAAAAAGCAAAGACATTACTGTACCTGTTTAGTTAAAGCTCTGTTTTTTCCAGTAGTCATGTATGGATGTGAGAGTTGGACTATAAAAAAGCTGAAAGCAGAAGAATTCATGCTTTTGAACTGTGGTGTTGGAGAAGACTCTTGAGAGTCCCTTGGACAGCAAGGAGATCAAACCAGTCAATCCTAAAGGAAATCAGTCCTGAGTATCCATTGGAAGGACTGATGCTGAAGGTGAAGCTGTGATACTTTGGCCACCTGATGCGAAGAGCTGACTCATTTGAAAAGACCCTGATGCTGGGAAAGATTGAAGGCAGGAGGAGAAAGGAGCAGCAGAGGATGAAATGGTTGGATGGCATCACCGACTCAATGAACATGAAAATGAGCATATCACCAGGGATGGTGAAGGACAGGGAAGCCTGGCGTGCTGCAGCCCATGGGGTTGCAGAAAATTGGACACGACTTAGTGCCTGAACAATAACAATAAATTTCTATGTGTTGATGTCAGAAACTTTTTCTCTACTGAGTAAAATTCTATTATAGGTAATATGCATAATGATGGAGTAAATTTCAAGAAATTTTATGTGATCTAGCTATCTATCTATTATCTATCCATCTCTCTATCTACATTTTTCTTTAAAATTTCTTCTCCCTGAGAGACATTTACATTCTATTTAAGTGACTAAGGAAAAAAGAATTCTCTTTCTTGTCATAATAGGATATTGGTTTATTTGTATGTATTTAACTATGCAAACTCTCACATAATCAAAGTTGCTTGTAATCCACTAGATATAATCATGTGTTATATATCTCAATTAATCTTGCAGGCTGTGGCTAATCACATTCCCACCAGGCAGGATCACACAACTCACAGAGTCAGGATTATTAAAATCCATATTTCATGTTAACAGCCATGTGGATGAGATTAGTTCCTAAGTAGTAATGCACCTGCCATAAATCCCTCCTTACTGTTATCTCCTGAAATACTATGCTGTCAGAAGATGAACACTACATGATGTGCACTCAGTCTTTTTTTTTTCAGTATTGGTCAAGTGAAATGTATCTTAATCCCTCACTGATTTTAAATGCTCTATAGAACATAAAGATCCTTAAGCCCTCTTTGTGAAATGTGGTAAAAGCCAAAGTGATCAGTTTTTTTTGTTGTTTTTTCCATAGAGCACAAGTGTTTTCACTTTAACTTTTTTGTACTAAATGAACTGAAGCAAAAATCATTAAGTATTACAACTTAAAAACTATTGCTCGTTTGAGTACCTCGTTAATTTTCCTTTCAAGTTTAAAAATTAAAAACTCCTAAATATCCTACATATTTATTTGTGCATAAATTTCAAATGCAAATGAAATACAGTCGAGTGAAGGTACAATGAACAAAAAATCACAATGCCTAGGTCTTAGCCCTGATTCAGTTATTAACTGAATAATTTAGACCTAATCACAGTCTCCCTCTTTTTCATAAGACTGGTGTAAAATTTACATTCAGATTTGTTGTCTCTTCAATCTGAAAGCTAATCATTTGGAAGAAAATGAAAAATTAAGCTTAGGTTTATTAATCTGAGTTTGAAATATGACTATGTGAGAGAGGTCAGGAAACATTCTTCTCAGTAAAACTTACACTATCCCTCATGATCTCTCAGAAATCTTATCTAAAATATTCTGTATGATAGTATTTATTTGGTGAACATTAAAGAAAATTTTAGAAATGTCCTCACTTGGGCCATAATGGAAAACTTATTACTTTCATCATTGCTAATAAAATAATGATGTATATAAGTACTTTAAAAGATATAAAACACTTTTGTGAGCCATTTTTAAGAGAATCTTTGAAATGTGTGTCCTGCATAGGTCTAGAGCTATTGATATACTTGGTTTGGCACCAAATCTTTCTGTTCCCTTGTTTCAAAGAAGTTTAAATATGGAAGTGAGCAACCTTCAGAGGGCAAACTTTAAAAGCTAGAGAATAAATTATGACCTAGACCACTGTACTTGATGAATAACTATAGAGAGATGTTCCCTATATTGCTATAACATATACATTTTTCCTACTATGTGAACTAAGGAGAAAATATTAAATCTACAAAAAATGGATATCACTGTATAAGATAAACTTTTAGACCCTTTAAAAAAATAGATGTTAATCTTTGCTAGAGTTTTCACATACACATACATAAAGACTTCTTCAAACAATTTTTCCTCTTTAATAAGTTAAATGATCTAAATGCATGCATGTGACGTTTGTATGACACATGCAAACGTATTCATACCACTTAGTGATGCCACAGTCAATCAATCAACATTTAACTAGAAGATTAAAAGACAAAAGTCAATGGAAATATAAAAGTTGACAAATGCATTAACTTTTCAATCTGTATGCATTGTTTATAATCAGATGCTTTCAAAACTCTGATTAGATACTTAAAAAAAAAATCTCTGATTTGTTATGACTTAAGCATTGCCAAGCAATCTAACATAACCAAACATTACATTATCCTTCATTTATCTTCTAAACTTGTTTTCTTTCTCATACTTTGGTGAATGCATCTATAATTGAAGGTGAAGAAACTGGTATCACAACTTCTCTGCTCCAATTGTCACCCACCATTCTTGCAATCAGTGGGGCAGACAAACTAGAGTCATATTGACTAATCTGTCTCTTTTAGTCAAAGAATCACAAGTGCTGTCAAACCTGGGTTATTTCCTAAATTTTCTACAATACTTTCCCTTTTTCTTTATACTCTCCCTGTCCATTCCACACAGTGGAAAATTTACTCTCAATTGGAATAGGTAAAGACTTCTACTAATCTTTCTGTCTCTATTCCTCCCTTACTCAAATTCACACTTCTCATGCTTCTAATGCTACTATCAGTGATGTTTTTCAAACACAAAACTATTTTTGTCATTCTCTCGCACTTTAAAACATTCAGTAGTTTCTAAATAACATGCAAACTATTTTTTAGCTATTTTTAATAGCCACACCAACCTAGACAGCATATTAAAGTGCAGAGACATTACTTTGCCGACAAGGTCCATCTAGTCAAAGCTATGATTTTTCCAGTAGTCGTGCATGGATGTGAGAATTGGACCATAAAGAACATTGAGTGCTGAAGAATTGATGCTTTTTTTTT
>SJXQ01008409.1:572738-674329 GCA_006408695.1 Aepyceros melampus | reverse complement strand
GACTCATTGGAAAAGACCCTGATGCTGGGAAAGATTGAAAGCAGGAGGAGAATGGGATGACAGAGGATGAGATGGTGGAATGATATCACCAACTCAATGGACATGGGTTTGAGCAAGCTCCAGAAGTTGATGATGGACAGGGAAGTCCATGGGGTCACAAAGAGTTGGACACGACTGAGTGACTGAAGTGAACTGAATAGCTACATCATCCTCTTAGTTTAGTATCATAGCTGTAACATACAAGTAATTATTTTACATATTAGTACATTTTTCTTTCTAAAATGTTCAGTTTCCTCAGGCTTTTTAATCTAAATTGTCTAAAGAAATTCTGATGTAGCTGCTATGGCATTTAGTAATCACAGGTCTGGATAATCTTTTGCATTGTTAAAAGCCATATCTATTCTTCTTAATAGAACAAACACTTCTTCCTTTGGGGGGTCCTTTCAGATTCCACAGTATTTCAGAGTGGATCAGCAAACTGCTTCAGTTATTAAAGATTGAAAGATCTAAGGGTGAAAATCTTGTTAACTCCACAACAACCTCTAGTCTTTTTGTAACTACACATTGTCAACCTGTGCCCAGAAATTGTATTTCAACCCAAAATTAGCATTTGGGCTAAATGGTAATGATGGTAAGATCAGCCCCCTAAATGTTCTAGAATTTCGATCTTCTCTCTGACCTCCAAGTTTTGAAACTTACTCTAAAAAATTTTGCTTTTGCTCTTTAGAAATATCTTATTGCTTCTTATTACTCCTCCTCTTAATGTTTTATTTTATTTTTTCTTTGACACCTCTGTAATTTTAAAATCTAATTCAAAAGAATAGGATTACTGCTTTCTAAATTAGTCTTGTCACTAGTTCATTTTTATAATTTCATACCTTTAAATTTTGGTAAAAAATACAGAAAGGCAATACAGATACTGATGCTTTTTTCAACTTTTATGGAAGGAAATGTAGGAATGATTTGTAATATTGTAGAAAACATGTCAACTGAGATTTTTGATTAATAAATCAGGCTCGTTTACCTAGAGGTATTTGAATAAAAGGCAATAAGATTTCATAGAATGAGCTCCATGCCCCTGTATTTGATTCTCAACTTACCAGACAATATGTTATCAAGATATACCTGGAAGAATTACTTAATCCTAGCCAAATATATTCTTCTGTGAATGTAAATAATATCTACTTTCAATTGTGTTATTTGACAATATATGTGAAGCATCTTGTGCAATAGTAAGTTCTTTAAAATCATAGTTATTATAATTTAGATGAAAGAAGAAATAAAGCTTAAGTTGCAATCTTCATCATTGCAATGATTTAAATGTGATAACTTTTCATGAGCCTCTGGCAGAGCAAATCTAAGCCTTACATGTAATGCAACAGTGCCCATGCATTACAGAAAGTGTACTGAATTAAAGTCAGTAGGTCTGTGTTTGAACTCAGGTCTATTTTATTTCTTTTTTAGCTGTTGTTATTGTTCCAAAATTCTCTTTATTTCTCTAAGCTTAAGGTATTAATTTTTCCATTAGGAAATTAATGATAATATATTCTCACAGAATTGTTGCCTAATTGGGCAATATTTTAATTAAAATAGGGCCATTACAAATTAACAGGTTTTTAATAAGCACATACTTTGGCATTGCCTTTCTTTGGGATTGGAATGAAAACTGACCTTTTCCAGTCCTGTGGCCACTGCTGAGTTTTCCAAATTTGCTGGCATATTGAGTGCAGCACTTTCACACCATCATCTTTCAGGATTTGAAATAGCTCAACTGGAATTCCATCCCCTCCACTAGCTTTGTTCGTAGTGATGCTTTCTAAGGCCCACTTGACTTCAGATTCCAAGATGTCTGACTCTAGATTAGTCATCACGTCATCATGATTATCTGGGTCGTGAAGATCTTTTTTGTACAGTTCTTCTGTGTATTCTTGCCACCTCTTCTTAATATCTTCTGCTTCTGTTAGGTCCAGACCATTTCTGTCCTTTATCGAGCCCTTCTTTGCATGAAATGTTCCCTTGGTATCTCTAATTTTCTTGAAGAGATCTCTAGTCTTTCCCCTTCTGTTATTTTCCTCTATTCTTTGCATTGGTTGCTGAAGAAGGCTTTCTTATCTCTTCTTGCTATTCTTTGGAACTCTGCATTCAGTTGCTTATATCTTTCCTTTTCTCCTTTGCTTTTCACCTCTCTTCTTTTCACAGCTATTTGTAAGGCCTCCCCAGACAGCCATTTTGCTTTTTTGTATTTCTTTTCCATGGGGATGGTCTTGATCCCTGTCTCCTGTACAATGTCAAGAACTTCCATCCATAGTTCATCAGGCACTCTATCAATCAGAGCTAGTCCCAAAGGTCCGTCTAGTCAAGGCTATGGTTTTTCCAATGGTCATGCATGGATGTGAGAGTTGAACTGTGAAGAAAGCTGAGTGCCAAATAATTGATACTTTTGAACTGTGGTGTTGGAGAAGACTCTTGAGAGTCCCTTGGACTGCAGGAAGATGGAACCTGTCCATCCTAAAGGAGATCAGCCCTGGGTGTTCATTGGAAGGACTGATGCTCAAGCTGAAACTCCAACAGTTTGGCCACCTCATGTGAAGAGTTGTAAGATCTTTTTTGTACAGTTCTTCTGTGTATTCTTGCCACCTCTTCTTAATATCTTCTGCTTCTGTTAGGTCCAGACCATTTCTGTCCTTTATCGAGCCCATCTTTGCATGAAATGTTCCCTTGGTATCTCTAATTTTCTTGAAGAGATCTCTAGTCTTTCCCCTTCTGTTCTTTTCCTCTATTTCTTTGCATTGATCGCTGAAGAAGGCTTTCTTATCTCTTCTTGCTATTCTTTGGAACTCTGCATTCAGATGCTTATATCTTTCTTTTTCTCCTTTGCTTTTCGCCTCTCTTCTTTTCACAGCTATTTGTAAGGCCTTCCCAGACAGCCATTTTGCCTTTTTGCATTTCTTTGCCATGGGGATGGTCTTGATCCCTGTCTCCTGTACAATGTTACGAACCTCAGTCCATAGTTCATCAGGCACTCTATCTATCAGATCTAGACCCTTAAATCTATTTCTCACTTCCACTGTATAATCATAAGGGATTTGATTTCTCTAAAGAAAGAGAAATCAAAGCCTATGATAATCATCTAGGTCTGCAGATAATCAGCTAGAGTCTTACCCTCTGTAAATCTTCCATTCTAATCCATCTGGACTTCTACATGTTCCCCAAACAGGCATATACACCCTGTCTCCAGCTCTGGCCATGCCTGTGGTCAGTCACTCAGTTGTTTTCAGCTCTTTGCGACCTCATAGACTGTAGCCCACCAGGCTTCTCTGTCCATGGGATTCTCCAGGAAAGAATACGGGAGCAGGTTGCCATTCCAGGGGATCTTCCTGACACAGGGACTGAACCTGGGTCTGTGTCTCCTGCATTGGCAGACAGATTCTTTACCATTAGTGCCACCTCGGGAGCCCCCTGGCCATTCCTAGAATGCCATACTTAGATCACAGATGAGGGAAAATCCATGAAGCACCAGGGCAAGAAACACCCATAGCACTTTTTGAGCAATGGTGAGCCAAACCATTGATTTCTTCATGGATGTCACCATGGCTCCCATCAGACACAAAACCAACCAGTCCTCCATCCCAGCCATAATCGATGAACTGAAGGTCAGACTGCAGCCCCAGGTAACCAGTGTCTGACTGGACATCAGGGAGCTGAACCATCTCTGGCAATGGCTGGTTGAATCTCTGTGCAACAGGGGAGCTCGGCATTTTAAGGTGGCCAAAAGACCCAGACAGCTCCTCAATTTGAGGAGTCAAGTCAAAAGGGGTGACGAGAGACAGCTCAGGTTCCAGTGGGAAGAAGTGAGCTGGGGTTTCAGACGTCCTTCAGTCTTTCTATTCAAATCTTAGCTCCGCCCTCATTTCTGGGTATTCTCGCAACAAACTCCCTATCATCTCAAAGATCATATGGACATGCATTTGCTTGGTAGGCCTCAACCACTTAAGAGCCCTTCTCACAGTCTCTAAGATATGTGTACCAAGATGCTGGTTGAAGCATTGTGTGTAAAAAGGCAACTTGACCAGACATTATTAATGGGTGTGCTTTTATTTATCATATTTCATTATCAACTGAAAGATACAACCTAACTCCAGAGACATAAAATATCAGGGACTTCCCTGGTGATCCAGTGGCTGTGATTCTGCACTCTCCATGCAAAGGGCCCAGGTTTGATCCCTGGTCAGGGAACTAGATCCCACATGCTGCTCAAATAGTTCCAACGCCACAAGTAAAAGACTCCAGGTGCTGCAACTGAGAGTTGGTGCAGTCAGACAAATGAATACATATTTTTTAGTGGTGGTTGAGTGGCTAATTGTGTCTGACTCTTGAAACCCCATGGACTGCAGCTCACCAGGCTCCTCTGTCCTTGGGATTTCCCAGGCAAGAATACTGGAGTGGGTTGCCATTTCCTTCTCCAGGGGATATTCTTGACCCAGGGATCGAATCTGGGTCTCTCGCATTCCAGGCAGATTCTTTACTGACTGAGCCATAAGGAAGCTCAAAATATATATATTTTTAATTTAAAATATATATTTTAACACATCAATAAAATAACCCACAATGGTTATGCCACTGATTATTGTAACATACCAAAAAAAAAAAGTGCCTTTTAGAATTAAGGGATTATTGTATGATTCAAGGTATGTATTCAGGTCCCTGGTGGCTCAGATGGCAAAGAATCTGCCTACAATTAGGAGATGCCGGAGACACAGGTTTGATCTCTGGGTTGGGAAGATCCCTTGGAGAAGGGAAAGGCAACCCACTCCAGTACTCCTGTCTGGAGAATTATAAGAACAGAGGAGCTTGGCAGGCTATAGACCATGGGGTCACAAAGAGTTGGACACAACCGAGCGACAAACACTTTCACTTCAAGGTATGTATGGTATGGTACAAGCAAACAGTGGGATGTTTTGCAGCTGAGACAGGTAAACAGCACAAGATGGGTCCGTGGGTGGTGGTGGGGGGAAGAATTTCCTTCAGAATAGAGGAGGAGAGTGGGGCATACGTGGGGCTACACCTCAAGGTGCCAAGTGGAGATGTATCCAGTGCTTCCTGGCAGTCGGTGCTTGAAAAGCAGACTTTAATTTTAAACCAGGTGGTGAACATGTGGGTCTATGTTTTAGTGTCTTTTTACCCTTTTTGTGCGTCTAAAATATAACAAACTTTAAGTGGGCCTTGTAACCTGTTTTATTGCCCCTGTTCCTTGGACACCTTGTATTTAGCAACGGCTTAAAAATTCTTTAGAGACTCCCCTGATGGTCCAGTGCAGGGGGCCACGGTTTGATTCCCGGTTGGGAAACTAGATCCCGCATGCTGCAACTAAAGATCCTGCATGCTGCAACGAAGACCGAAGATCCCATGTGCTGCAGTTTGCAGCAAAAAAAAAAAAAAAATCAATTCTATAAATAAAGGAGTTGAGGGAACTATTTACCGTCTTCAACCTCCACAAGTCGACTATTAGGAAAGAAGGAATTTCGTCATTCCACTCCAGCAGTATCTGATAGGTGCACATATCCAACTGACAAACATCTGCAGCCCTAGGTGATTATCCAAAACTCTGCTCTTTCTCAATATTCCAGTCCTCCCTCAGACAGGGACTGTTTCCCAGGCATGCCAAAACCCACAAACGCTCAATTCACTTCTGTAAAAATGGCGGTTGCTGCTGCTAAGTCACTTCAGTCGTGTCCGACTCCGTGCGACCCCAGAGACGGCAGCCCACCAGGCTGCCCGTCCCTGAGATTGTCCAGGCAAGAACACTGGAGTGGGTTGCCATTTGCTTCTCCAATGCATGAAAGTGAAAAGTGAAAGTGAAGTCGCTCAGTCGTGTCCGACCCTCAGCGACCCCACGGACTGCAGCCCACCAGGCTCCTCCGTCCATGGGATTCTCCAGGCAGGAGTACTGGAGTGGGTGCCATCGCCTTCTCCGGTAAAAATGGTGTAGTATCTGCATATAACCGGACAGCATCCCCAGGCTTTATATCATCTCTAGCTCACCTTTAATACCCAACACTGTAAATACTACATAAGTAGCTGTAAATACAAGGTAAATACCATGTAACTAGTTGTGGGTGAGGAGGGGGAGTTGCAGAGGCGGGCAAATTCATCTTGGAAATTTCTGGAATTTTTTTTTTCTTATATTTTCTATCCTCCGTGGATTGAAACCACCGGACAGAGAGGAGAACCGATTGTAGAGACCCTGGCTTCACATTAGCTTTGGGTTTGCCTAGATTTAACCAAGGTCAAATTGGCAAAAAAAGGAAAAAGGTATTTTGCCTAGTTTAACAAAAGGCTTTAAGAAGAGTGTGTGCACGGGAAGTGGGGCGTTTTCAATAGAATCCCTTAAAAGCAACCGTCCTGGCCATACAAAAAGTGAGTTGAAGTTTTAAGAACAGGTTTCCTAAAGGCTGGTGTGAAATAAAGTGCAAGCTTTGGAGTCAGACTAATTAATAAAAGTTATTCCGAAAATCACGCCAGCTGTGTGGCACTGTGAACAACTGTGAACAAGCTGTGTGGCTTGTTTCTCTGTAAAATGGGGACAATAATAAGTGACTTATGGGGTGTTCGCAGGTCAGAAATTTTAAACACAGTACTGGGCCTGCATACAGTAGTTACCTAATAAATGGTGATTACTATTTAGGAGCGGGTTTGGGGTTTTGGTTCAGGCCGCAGCGTACCTCTCACCCCTCCCTGCTGCCTCTGGGTCATTCAAAAACTCTGAATTATCTTAAACATCTATGTGCAGGTGAAGAAGTCAAGCAAGCCAAGGCCTTTCGGCAGCTTACAATCCGACTATAGAGGGATAACACCATAGAGGGATAACAATGTTCGGCTTTTCCTGGTTTAGTTTTAATTTGGTAGAGAAACTGGCACCACTAGGGAAGCTGCGCTATGGCCTTGGGACGTCGGAGAGGTGCAGTATCTGGCCAAAGGCCATGGGCACCACGGCCTGCAGGTGATTCCCGGGTCTCCCGCCATAGGGCCCAGGGCGGCCAAGGCATCCCTGGTGTCCGCGTCCTTTCCTGGAAGCTAGAGGGAAGAGTCTCAAGAGAGGCGGCGGCCTTCCGCGTTTTCGGGGCCCAGACGAGGACACTTACTTACCAGCGCGAAATGCACCAGGGCGTTGAAGCAGAGCCAGACGAGCAACCCGCGGTCCGCCGCCCTCCGCCCCCGGCCCAGGCGCAGGCCCAGCGCGCAGCCCACTGCCAGCAGCGAGGCGCACAGCAGCAGCGAGCCGCCCGCCGCGGCGCCCAGCTGCCCGCCCGCGTGCATGCTTCCAGCTCCTAGCGCTAACTGCCCGCACCTGGGCTGGGATCGCCCCGAGAGCAGTGAGCGGGAAGGCGGGGCTGCGCGGCGAGGAGGCGGGGCTGCGCGGCGAGGAGGCGGGGCTGCGCGGCGACGGGGTGGGGCGAAAGGACGCTTCACCCTCCCGCCCCGCTGCCCCGCGGAGTCCCTACACAGCAGAGCCAGATGTTTTCTCAACTCAGGTTCAGGCTCACCAATTTTCTTAACTGCCGAAACCAGAGCTATCCCCAATTCTGTTCACTCAGTTGTGTCCGACTCTTTGCGACCCCATGGACTGCAGCACGCCTGGACTCCCTGTCCATCACCAACTCCCGGAGTTTACTCAGACTCATGTCCATCGAGTCAGTGATACCATCCAGCCATCTCATCCTCTGTCGTCCCCTTCTTCTCAGCCTTCATCTTTCCCAGCATCAGGGTCTTTTCAAATGTGTCAACTCTTCGCATGAGGTGCCAAAGTATTGGAGTTTCAGCTTCAACATCAGTCCTTCCAGTGAACACCCAGGACTGATCTCCTTTAGGATGGACTGGTTGGATCTCCTTGCAGTACAAGGGACTCGCAAGAGCCTTCTCCAACACCACAGTTCAAAAGCATCAATTCTTCGGCGCTCAGCTTTCTTCACAGTCCAACTCACATCCACACGTGACTACTGGAAAAACCATAGCCTTGACTAGACTGACCTTTTTGGCCAAGTAATGTCTCTGCTTTTTAATATGCTGTCTAGGTTGGTCATAACTTTCCTTCCAAGGAGTAAGCATAAGCCACGTATTCCCAGACCACGCCCTAAAGGCTGGCGATAGGGCCACACCTTTTGATGCAGTGGTTCAGTTCAGTTCAGTTGCTCAGTCATGTCCGACTCTTTTCGGCCCCATGGACTGCAGCACGCCAGGCCTCCCTGTCCATCACCATCTCCCAGAGTTCACTCAGATTCACGTCCATTGAGTCAGTGATGCCATCCAGCCATCTCATCCTCTGTCGTCCCCTTCTCCTCCTGCCCCCAATCCCTCCCAACATCCAAGTCTTTTCTAATGAGTCAACTCTTCACATGAGGTGGCCAAATTACTGGAGTTTCAGCTTTAGCATCATTCCTTCCAAAGAAATCCCAGGGCTGATCTCCTTCAGAATGGACTGGTTGGATCTCCTTGCAGTCCAAAGGACTCTCAAGAGTCTTCTCCAACACCACACTTCAAAAGCATCGATTCTTCGGCGCTCAGCTTTCTTCACAGTCCAACTCTCACATCCATACATGAGTACTGGAAAAACCATAGCCTTGACTAGACGGAACTTAGTTGGCAAAGTAATGTCTCTGCTTTTGAATATACTATCTAGGTTGGTCATAACTTTTCTTCCAAGGAGTAAGTGATTGTTAACAGGGTTCAAAGCCTTAAGCCTGGATGTGAAGTCTACTTGTTAGAAATTTTCCAATAGCCTGCAGTGGGGGAAGGGAGGAGGTAGGGGGTGGGAGTGGGGAGAATTTTAGGGACAAAATATTCTAATTAAGCCCTTGCAAGCAACCATCAGTAGACATTATGGCTTACTCTAACACTATCCTTAAAGATCCAAAAGCAGCATAAGTATGGGCGAGAGGAGCAGTAGGTCAGAGCAGTTTGGTACCAGATAATTTACCTGCGGTATTTTATGTTGTACTTACTGTGTTGCTGTTTAGTTGCTCAGTCGTGTCTGAGTCTTTGCCACTCCAGGGATTGTAGCCCACCAAGCTTCTCTGTTCTACTGGAGTGGGTTGCCTTTTCTTTCTCCAGAGGAATCTTCCTGACCCAGGGATGGAACCTGTCTCCTGCATTGGCAGGCAGATTCTTTACAGTTGAGCCAGCTCATGTGGTATTTTATCTTTCTTTACAACCCTGGGACTCAGTGTGTGTCCTCCTATTTTACAAATGTGGAAACAGGTTCAAATAACAGATTTAAATAACTTGTCTAAGGACTCTCAGTGATTGGGCCGAGGCCAGAACCCAAAAGTGAGCGTCCCCAAGGCCTTTGCTTTTTGACCCTTGAGTAGATGCTTAACAGACAACTACAGTCAGCCGGGTTGGACGAAGCCACAAGAATCAAGAATGCTGGGAGAAATATCAATAACCTCAGATATGCAGATGACACCACCCTTATGGCAGAAAGCAAAGAACCAAAGAGCCTCTTGAAAGTGAAAGAGGAGAGAGAAAAAGTTGGCTTAAAACTCAACATTCAGAAAACTAAGATCATGGCATCTGGTCCCATCACTTCAGGGCAAATAGATGGGGAAACAATGGAAACAGTGATAGACTATCTTTTTGAGCTCCAAAGTCAGTGCAGATGGTGACTGCAGCCATGAAATTGAAAGATGCTTGCTCCTTGAAAGAAAGGCTATGACCAACCTAAACAGCATATTTAAAAGCAGAGACATTACTTTGCCAACAAAGGCCCGTCTAGTCAAGGCTATGGTTTTTCCGTGGTCATGTATGGATGTGAGAGTTGGACTGTGAAGAAAGCTGAGTGCTGAAGAATTGATGCTTTAGAACTGTGGTGTTGGAGAAGACTCTTGCGAGTCCCTTGGACTGCAAGGAGAGCCAATCAATCAATCCTAAAGGAAATCAGTCCTGAATGTACATTAGAAGGACTGATGCTAAAGTTGAACTCCAATACTTTGGCCACCTGATGGGAAGAACTGACTCATTGGAAAAGACCTTGATGCTGGGAAAGACTGAAGGCAGAAGTGGATGACAGAGGATGAGATGGTTGGATGGCATCACCGACGCGATGAACATGAGTTTGAGTAGGCTTTGGAAGTTGGTGATGGACAGAGAGGCCTGGCGTGCTGCAGTCCATGGGGCCGAAAAGAGTCAGACACGACTGAGCAACTGAACTGAAGTCAGCTCTTGAATCTGCAGATAGGAAGGGCAAACTAATGGGACTTGAACATCCATGGATTCTGGCACACACAGGGCCTTCTGGAACAAATGCCCCATGGATACCCAGGGATGACCTACACTTCCTGTTTTAATAATCCCCAAAACAGAGGATTCAGATCTCTAGTGCTGGCCCTCTCCTCTGAGCTCCAGTATTTACAGTGTTCAGCATCATTTGCGTCTCCACTCAACCCAACTTGAACTGAACTCATTACCCTCTACTCCATGCATCTGACTCTATACTGTTGCTTTTTTCTTTTTCTTCTGACTGCACTGTGAGGCTTTCATGTTCTTTGTTCCTTGACCAAGATTGATCCTCAGCCACGGCAGTGAAAGCGCCAAGTCCTAACCAATGAATCAGGGAACTCTCCCTCAGTGTTGCTTATTATCTTTCATGCCACTTAATATTCATCAGTTATAGCAACCCAGAAATCATCCTTGATATCTTCCTCTCCTCCAATTCCTGATCTAAGCTTCGCTTGCTCCTGTTTTAGTTGCCAGTATCTCTGGATTCCATCTGCTGCCTCAGATGGTAAAGAATCTGCCCACAATGCTAGAGACCCAGTTTGATCCCTGGGTTGGAAAGATCCCCTGCAGAAGAGCATGGCAAGCCACTCCAGTATTCTTGCCTGGGAGATCCCACAGACAGAGGAGCCTGGCTCCACTCCATGGGGCCGTGAAGAGTTGGACACTTTCTTTTATCCACTTCATGGACCAACCTGTTCACCATCTCTTGCTTCAGGCCTTCACACTCACTAGTTCAACCTGTACACATTATTTAACTCAAAGTACATTTCCTGTCCTTGCCCTACCAGCTAATGATTGTTATTAAACACAATACTTCTATCATCACTCTTGTTTAATGAAGATGATTTACTGTTGCTTGTAGAATATCAAAACTTCTTTGTATGCCTTCCAGGTGGGGGTCTGGCCACCTGCCTCTCTCTTCAGCCCTCCCCTGCCCCTGGCAGCCCTCCCCTTCATTATTTTGGCTCCAGCTGTACTTCCTTTCACTACCTGGACTCCCATGCTTCTCCCTACTTTGTACTGTTTCTTCTGCCAGAAAAGCTTTTCCAGTGAATCTGTCCAATTAACTCCTGCTTTTCCTTCACCATTACCAGCTGTGTAATTTTTGGAGACTTTAACTTCTGTCTGCCTGATAAGAAGAATCTTCATCACAGAGATGTTGAGGGCCAAGTTGGTACTTAAGCACTCGTGCCACCGGCTGGCATTTACTGAGAACTCACTGCCAGCCTGATTATCACCTTCCTAACCAGGACAATTCCATTACGTATCACTGTGTATCTCTAACATTTGTCCTTTTACTTTAATTCGTGTGTGCGTGGACCTTGCACCCTAGCACGGGACCTGGCAGGGGATAGGATGCTCAAGAAGTATTTGAATGTTCTTAAAGGCTTAATTTCAAAATTCTTATTTATAAAAAAAGACTGAAGCCATGGAAAAGATACATACAGATATGGAATCTGTTCTTACTATGAAGAAAACTGAGCTGAAATCAAATAAAGTGAAATTTATAAATTCTATTAAGGTTTGAAAACTGTAACCACCAAACTACTGGATTGAAAAAGCTGAAAACAAAGGGAACTGAGGCTGTTACCTGATCACAAATCTGATGTTTATGAAGCTGGTAAAGTAACTGAAACAGTCTCTTCCACGTTAACAGAATTAAATGGCCAGATAATGGAATGTTCCCATTCCATTGTATCCAGAAACTAGGCAAAGCACACTTTATACACGGGTTCCTTGGACTGCACGAAGCCAAGAGGAACCAGGTCCAGGAAGGACTTTAAAGCAGGATGGCTGAAATGCATAGAGTATTCAGGCTGAGAAAGAAGTTAATAAAAACAGATCTGTCTCTTCTGCTATACGGGAATAACTAAAAGTCTATACTCAAAATCAAGAACAGTTCATTTGTAATGATGGTTCTTTAAGAGTGGTGACTTCTATTCAATATTAAGACTCAGTCACAATGAAAGCTAGTCCATAAGCAGATCTACTTGGGAGTGCATTTGCTTCTCCAACTCTTCTGATTCCTAGCCTGCAGAAATGTGTCCACAAAATGTTCTGCCTCAAAAACAAAACCTGATTTTGTCTTTAAAACATTATGCAAAATGTGTCCTTTACTCTCTAACACCTAGGTTTGTAGCACCATAAAACTGTCTTTTTTACATCAAGTAAAACTCCCTGCCCTGTGAAGATGCCTGGTTTCCCTTGAGGCTTCACACATCACTTGGCACAAGGCCCCATTTATCTCTGGGAACCACAGTTTTAAAGAATTACTCAAGAAGGCAGATGGTAGGCAGTTCAGGGCTGGGAAAACGGATGTTGCAGAAGAAAGGCCCTGTAGGGAATACATACTTTATACAACAGCCATAGATCCCCTGCTTTTAATCATTTTTAATAAACCTGTGAAGTATCCTGATGAGGCCAATCTCTCATAATGCTTCAAAGAGGTGTTTTACAAACTATGCTAGGGATTTCTCTGCTCCAACCCCAGCTTTCCCAGAAAACTTCAAGCTCTTCAACTAAAAATGCTTCAAACACATTGCTACAGGGAAGTGTCAAGCAAACAAAGGGCAATCCACACATTGCTTGTTTCACACAACTTCTTTTAGGGCTCCCCTGGCAGCTCAGTTGTGAAGAATCCACCTTCAATGCAGGACAACCCTTGTGAAGTACCTGATGGCAAGTATAATTTATTTTCTCATACACCGAGTTTGTTCAAAAATAATCTCAAGTGTCATTATACAAAAGTAAAGTTTGGCTGATCCTCTGTTCTTTTAAATAATCCAAGATTTCATTTAGAGCCACAACCTCTATCTAACAGCTTAAAACTGTTAGGTTTACTTCAATTACTATCTTGCAAAGTTCTGGTTTTCAACGATTAGACAAGTCTTAAGTAAAGTTTCAGCCTTTGTTTCATGAAAGTCACAATTACACAATCATCTGAAATGGCTTTCTATGAGTTACAGTATTTAAACCAGAGACACACAGAGAACACCCTGTGCTATGAAGGCAGAGACTAGAGAGATGCAGCTACCAGCTGAGGACCACCAGAAGCAGGAAGAGATGAAGATCCTTCCCTCGAGAGAGCAAGTCCCAGCTGCCACCCTGACTTCCAGCCTCAAGCCTGCACAACAAGTTTCTATTGTTTCTGTCACTGTCTACAGCAGCTTAGGGAATCAGTGTAGATTTTGCTACTTCTTAGGTTACACGATATTCTTAAATCTAGCATTGTTACTGGTCATCCTAGTTTGCTCTAGTGGAAAGGAGATGTTAAAATATAGTCAAAGAGTTAATTCATGATTCACCTCCACTGGGGCTAATATTTGGAAAATAATTCCACTTAACCACACAGAAAACAAAACTAGGAAATTCAGATACTTTCAAAAATAAGTTCTTCGATGGTTTATCATATTTGATAGCAGCTTTTTTATTGGTTACAAAACCTAAGCCCATATACAAAATTAGGAACACATTTAGATGCCTCTTTTGAAAGAACGTTTTAGTCTTTTTTAACTGAGTTTAAAAAAAATAAAAACAATGCAAATTTTCAACACTGTTTTGAAAACGTAAAAGTGCAGCAATATACTTAGTTTCCTTTGTCTACAAATGGTGCAATTCCAATTCCAAACCAATAGGTCACAACAAACTGGGTCAAGCCAATGCACACGGACGGACGTCTGCACTACTTGATGCTAATGTTCACTTGTTAGTTTGCACTTAAAACACAAGAGGAAATAGGAGCCGGCACAGTAGAGGCCCAATTCCGTCTCAATGTGTGCAAAATTTAAAAGGTAACTGTCAGTAACTATGGGGAGTCCAGAAGGAAGTAAACTGGAAGGGGTATAATTCACAATATCAAGAAGATTTGGACTTTCAGGGTTTCACCGAAGTTTGTGACCTTAATTAGCTTTGACTTTATTACTCCTACTTTTAGTGAACACCACACAGTTTCAAAAATTTAGACCATGGTGTCTGAACAGGATGCAGTTACCATATGAAGCTTTAACTCAAAATTTGGATAAAGAAAAAAAGGCACAATGAACTTCAACTCAATTTTATGTGCACAAGAGTTGAAAAGTCTGAGCCACCTTAAAGAGAAATTGATTCTAAAATTTATAAAACCTATAAATAATCAGAGGCCAAACCACTATATTAAAACAGATTCTCTAGCAAGTAAAAATCTTGCATTTGAAACATACGCTTGTATCCACTTTAGATACAAGACAAAACTCACTCTTTAAAGTGGCTCCACCTTGGCAGATACACATATTTGTAATGAATGCACACCTGCTATGTGTTGTTTATCAGTGAAAACACCCCCGCTGATTCACAAAGCTCTGATGGCATGTGTCTCTTCTTCATCACAGTAAATACACCCCCCTCCCATCGGATAACTAAATTAGTTTAGATTTCCTATCCCTTCACATCAACGCGTTGGGAAATTATACCCAGTAAACAATAGCAACAAAACCATTCCTGTGACAGCACAAACTGTTCAGTTTAAGAAATTTCAAATCCGTATTCTTTCATTAATAACTGGGTCGGACAATTTACCAAAAGCAGTGACTTTACACAGTAATACCAGATTTTTCAGAGTTACTTGAAGATCACTGCAAATCAGGTTTAGTTAAATAACTGCAGATTATTCCTCTAGGCAGATCCTTGTCTGAATCTTTTTATATGTGAATATGCTTTTAGAGTAGGATCTGAATAAACTTTTCAATACTCAAAGAATGAAGTTTTATGACACTTCTAGATAGTTGCTGGTTTGTTGCCAACCACATTATCAAAAGCACTGGTTACTAAGTAAAAAATATTTTAAGACTAAATTACAGTAAACATGAAAGCTCCACAGTTTAAACCCAATATAAATCAACCATATCCAATTATCAATTTAAAACGAAAAACATTAACTCCTGAAAGCTGAAAGCAAGATTTTCTTTTTTTTTAATATCACCAATGGGTACTTTAGACCTTTGTGTTTTTTGGTTTCATTTATTTATTTTTCTTTATGGTCAGGGATTCTTGCTTTCAACTTAAACAGAAGTTCAAGTCCATAACAGGTTGCAGCTCAGGTAAAATACCATGCACAGCATTTGATTACTTCAAAACAGCAGGAACACACAGGCTGAAGTGAGTGGTCAAATAGGGCTTGCTGTTCTCAAAAATTAGGTATAATGGCGAAAGCGTTACCATCCATAGCTAAAGTCCTTCCTCCAACCCTGGCTTCTGAGGCAGATAATAAACACATCAATGACTGGTAGATGAAGCAGTTTGTTAAAACTTATCTGTTTACTCAATAACCAAGTTTCTTTTAAGTTACTTTTTGTTTGTGTCAGTTCCACCAATGAAAATCATTTGGCTTGTACTTTTAAAATCTATTCTTCCACATAAAGAGTATGAAAATATGTTTGTGGAGGACAATGATGGAGGCTCAGATCAGACTGCACCTCTTTAAAGTCTTCCAACGCGTGTATGTGTCATACCAAAGTGTCTTGATCCACAGCGCACCATTTTCCAAAGGAGTATCAAGTGGGCAGCTGACATGCCACCACTACGGAATATTCTAAACTGGAGATTGCAGATGTCAGCGTGTGGCACCAGGGAACGGGGGAAAATAGGGTAGTCAAGATTGTTAAGGAAAATTCAAAACAGTTTAGGAAACCATGCATATGCATTTACAGTCCATGTGGATAGTGACTTTTGGCAACTGCAAAGTGACTGAGACATGGCTTGCTTTAGAAGCATCAAAACAAAGAGGCATGTATGTTTTGGAGCCTTCGGTAGTTGCTGTTGCTCTTGTCATTTTGGTAGCCATCTGGTGGTGCTTCGTATTCAATGTGGGATAGATGCTGCACTCAACTGAATTTAAAAATTGAGTTCTTTTGTTTGAAGGTTGGCCGTTGGGTCAAAGTTGTAAGTACCTCCTTGTGTTGCTTCGGGAATGAGGCTAGGATCTTCATCAATCTACAAGAAGCAAGAAAAAGAATTTTCATTATGTTATGATACTATACATTACAGTGTAAGCAGAGGTGATTTACTTCTTAGGAAAGAATTCTCTGTGTTTTTAATACCTAAAAATATTTTAAGAAAATCATAGGGCCTCCCTGTTGGCTCAAAGGTAAAGACAACAACTGCCCACCAATGCAGGGGACATGGGTTCTATCCCTGATGTGGGAAGATGCCACCTCTGTGTAGCAACTGAGCCCGTGTGCCACAACCACCGAGCCTGTGCTTTAGAGACCAGGAGCCACAGCTACTGAGGCCCGTGTGCCCTAAGCCCTGTGCTCTGCAACAAGAGCAGCCACCGCAGTGAGAAGCCCAGGCACCGCCACCAGGGAGGAGCTGCACGGCAACAGAGACCCAGCACAGACAAAAACTCAGCAATATAAAACTGGACATTTCAAAACTGCCCCGTTCTTAAGTTCCTGTATCTGTAGATTTATTTTACCTATTTGAACATACATCATTTCTATAATTACTATTTCTTCCCATTTAACAAATAACAAAAGCAAAGGTGACAGAAATACAGTATCAATTTAGTCATGGAAAATTAATTCTTAGTAAATTTACTTTACGTATAGATTTTAATGTACATGCAGACACACTATACTTTAATATATACTTACATCATCACCAGAGAAATATTGATCTATGATTTCAAATGCTATTTATATATGTCTTCATTTTCATGTTGCTGTAAAACTTCAATTTTCTCCAAACCTGATAATAATTAAAATAAGTATATACTAATAAAGAAACTGTGCTCATTTAATCATGAAACATCCTAAAGATCTAAAAACACCCTCCCTACCACCCTCCAAAGATGATCGTTTATCTAAAAACCAGATAAAATCCTGAGTTGTTCTGGTTAGAGAACCAGCACCCCACTAATTTCTTCCTCTTTAGAAGCCCTTGAGGTACCCTGTTCCCTGAGGCAGGCAGTTTAAAAATCACCTAAACACTCCATTTGACAGATGAGGGAGTGTGGCACAGATATAAAGGGGTTTGTTTCAGGTTACATGGCAAGTGAGTGACAGGACTAGAATCAATATCTCCCCCAGCCTAAGATCCTTTAGTATAATCATACTGTTGCATACAATAATTTTTTTATCTTTTTGTTTTCTAAATGTTACTCAAAGATTGACATAAATAGAAGATAAAACTTTAAATTCAAAAGTGATTTCTTGAAAAAAGAAAAAAAGAAATAGGGTGTTTATCTCCTATATAGCCACATCAATTTGGGAATATTTTTTCATAATAGTTAACTATAGAATGCCTTTATTTATATTCCCAAAATATTTATCCCAAATATCAGATGCAACTCCATTAAATCCTTGATACTATTCTTCCTTGAATGTCTTTTTAGCTTAGTCATTTTGAAGTAATTTCAAAATAACTGCTTTAAAAAATTTTTTAATATAGTAACAAATCTAAGTTACTATATTAAAAAATTTAACTTTTTCCATAGTAACATCCAAACCAGAAAAATGGGAAAATGGGTATCAAAGATAATGAATATAGAGTGCTTTATAAAATCATAAAATGCTAAGTAAATATGTACCCTAATTATAAGTATTTATCTCATAGACAGAAGCAACTATACTGATAAAAAGCTGGAGTAACAATTCTATAGCTCAAACTTTCTGGGTTAAATTGTTCTGTATCAGACTACAATGCTCATTTCAAATTTTTAAAAAGTAAAACATCTTATAAAAAAAATTAGTTCCATTATTTATTCCTATTTTAATTTCGAATTAATTTTTTAAAAATTAATTTATTTAACTGGAGGATAATTACTTTACAATACTGTGGTGGTTTTTGCCATATATTGACATGAATCAGCCATGGGTACATGTGTCCCCCCCTCCTGAACCCCCCAGTCTGTTCCCTACGTCTGAAAAGACACACTTCTAGTTATTACTGCAAACCAGGGATATAATGTACAACATGATAAATACAATTAACACTTTGTATGTTATATATGAAAGTTAAGACAGTAAATCCTAAGAATTCTCATCCAAGAAAAAATTTTTTTCTATTTCTTTAATTTGGTATCTATAGGAGATGATGAATATTCACTAAATTTATTGTGGTAATCACTGCATGATGTATGTTAATCAAATCATTATGCTGTACACCTTAAATTTATATAGTTATGTCAACTATATCTCAATAAAACTAGTTTTTTTTTTTTTTTTTTACATTTCTTGTGGGGATAAATAAGAAATAAGACTGTAGAAACATTTGAAGAGAGGAGATTAAGATGACAGTAGGAAAACCGTGAGCTCAGCTCTTCACACAGACCCACCAGAAGTGCAAAAACAGAGAGAGGAGCTCTCTGAAACCAGCCTAAAGGCAAGCAGAGGAGCTCTCCTCAATTAAGGGCATAAAGGGAACATCGCATCAAGATGCTTAGAGGAGCAGAAATGCAATTTAGTCAGGACCCACAGCGCTGATGAGCAGCCCAAAAGTTGAAGGGGAAATCAGAAACTCAGAGCTTTTCCACAGGAAGTGAGGGGTCTGAACCCCGTGCTGGACAAACCCCCTTACAGGGCTCCCAGTCGGGTGAGTCACAGGGCTGTGGGAAACCGAGGCTCCGCTCCTAAACTTCCTTGCTTCGAGTCCCGCACAGAGGCAGCACTCTGAGCAGAGCCCAATGCTTCAGCCATCCTTCCAAGACCATTCTAGCACACCCCTCAGCCCACATCGAGCTCTGCTCCAGCCTCTGCCTCTGCCCGCCAAGGAGGCAACTTCGTCATGTCCCAGGAGAAGCCCGGCTTGCTCCTGGCCCTGGCTCTGCACATCTCCACCAAAGCAGCAGGCGTGGCACGCCCCAGGAAAAACTTTGGTTCATGACCAATTTGGCTCCAAAGTAGAACTATTTTGGCTTCCCACCAAATCCATTTGAGACACAGTCTGCATGGCAGTGCTCCACATAAAGACATGCCTTTCCCACCTCCCTCCCCACTCCACCCCTCTGGGTTCTCCCAGGGCACTGGCTCTGAGTGTCCTGTTTCATGCATCGAATTTGCACTGGTCATCTGTCTCACATATGGTAATATACATGTTTCAATGCTAGTCTCTCAAATAATCCCACCCTCGCCTTCTCCCACATAGTCCAAGTCTGTTCTTTACATCTGTGTGTCTTTTGCTGCCTCGCATAGAGCATCGTCGTTACCAGCTTTCTAAATTCTATATGTATGCATTAATAAGACATCTTAAAAACAAAATGAATAGTGAATTAATAGTAGTACAGTATGAAGATCTGGGTTTTAATTATGCTTCTACCACAAACTACTTCTCTAACCATGGACAAGACTTCTTAACATCTCTAGGATATTTTCTTCTTGTTATTAAGAAAACACTTTCTGTCTGAATATTCAGTGATGCTATCACATTTGTTTTCACTTAATCTTATGCAACATGACTTCAAGAGGAGTAATTGTGTTTCCTGAAAAGCACTGTAAAACTCTAAGAAGGTTATGGAGTGACTTTCACAATCAGCTGTTTTCTGGAAAATCTTCCTGGATTACTAACATAGCAAATAAAGAATAGCAACATCCTCAGATGATATTAATAGCAATGTATCCTAGCACTTTTCTTTCAAATTAACTGTCTTTAAAGGAACTGTTTCAGAGTTCCACAGCTCAATTGTTTTTCTTTAATCAACCCTCTTACTCCACATTCTTCTATTATTTCAGCTATTGTGCTTGCTTCATCACCAGCCATTATCAGAATGTTTTTCAGACCATCTAGAACCACCTGAACAACTTGAGAATCTTTTACTGACAATAAATTACAGAATGGTGGTATTACATTCTGCTGTACAAGGTATTCAACCTAGACAACAAAAGAGAAGAGATATTCTTATTTATATAATCACCTCTTCCTCCAAAGGAATACAGTATAGGGCTTATAAACAATCAAAAACTCCTAAACACAAGAGAGTAGTGTACTTCTCAGTATTAACAATCATAACATTTTTTCTTCCAGACTCACTTGATCTTTTCTGCCACTTATCGTCAAGTTGCTAATAGCCCAAGCAGCTTCCTTTTGTGTTCCAAAGTCCCCCTGAAAATTTAAAAAGAAATGCTGAAATGAATTTTTTGCTCAAAAGTCTTGATTATAACGTATTAGCAGACATGACGAACTCATAACAATGACTGACCTTGGCAAGCTGATGAATAATCATAGGAATTAATCCAGCATCTATTACAGCTTGAACTTGTTGCTGGTTGCCTGCTGTAATGTTGGAAAGGAACCACACTGCTTCCTATAATTAAATAAAATACAGGGCATCTTTATTTGAAAAATTGTATCTTTAATGTGCTTATGCTCTTATTTTAATGTGGTTTACATATACAATAACAAAATCATCTCAGTTACAATAAGGCAAATGCATCTAAAAGTGATCAGGCAATACAGTATCTTCCATTTTAAACTTATTAGGAAACTTTTAAGCATAATATCTTGGCCCATTAACCTAGCATAACCTTCAATAATACAGATGCTTAGGACTATACCCTCAGAGAAGGCAATGGCACCCCACTCCGGTACTCTTGCCTGGAAAATCCCATGGAAGGAGGAGCCTGGAAGGCTGCAGGCCATGGGGTCGCTGAGGGTCGGACACGACTGAGCAGCTTCACTTTCACTTTTCGCTTTCATGCACTGGAGAAGGAAATGGCAACCCACTCCAGTGTCTTGCCTGGAGAATCCCAGGGATGGAGGAGCCTGGTGGGCTGCTGTCTCTGGGGTCGCACAGAGTCGGACATGACTGAAGTGACTTGGTGGCGGCAGCAAACAGCAGCAGCAGCAGCAGGGCTATACCCTAAGCGCTATTTCAGACAGTGGTGACATGGCAGTGAACAAAACAGACAAAAGTCCTTATGCAGGACCTTACATCTTTGCTGCACAAGCTTGCCTCTCAATAGTGGTCCCCAGCTTTTTTGGTACCAGGGACCAGTTTTGTAGAAGACAACTTTCCCACAGACAGGGGTGGCAACTGGGATGATTCAAGGGCACTGTATTTATTGAGCACCACCACCTCAGATCAATAGGCAAGAAATCCTCACGAGCTCACATCCTAGGTCTCTAGCGTGCACAGTTCACAGCTGGGCACAAGCTCCAAGAATCTAATGCCGAGCTCTTCTGATAGGAGGCGGAGCTCAGACGCTGAGGAAAGCAGCGGGGAGCAGCTGTAAATACAGATGAGGATTTGCTCGCTTGCCCACAGCTCACATCCTGCTGTGCAGCCCCAATTCCGAACAGGCCAGGGACTGGTACTAGTCCTTGGCCCAGAGGTTGGGGACCCCTGCTCTAAAAGACAAATGACAGAAATAAATAGAAGACAGAATTTCCTAATACTTTGTTAAAACTACTTCTAAGAAAGATTAATTTCTTTATTGTAAAAAATACTTATTTGCAAAATATATTAGAACTTAAGTCTCTAACTAGTCTAAGAATGATCTATAGGACAAATTTTATTGTAACCTTAGAGGATTTATGTCATGAACAAACAGTTTTATTTCTAAGTTTAGTGTTAAAGTACTATCTTCCTCCTCTTCTACAACTGAAAGATTATAGGAGAGCCCCCACTGGCCTAGTGATTACAATTCAGCACTTTCATCACCACAGCCTGGTTCTATCCCTGGTCAGGGAACTCAGATCCCACAAGCCCTGGCACATGGCCTAAATAATAAATAAATAAAAATACTGTACACTTTTTTGCCATCCAATTGTGGTGAGATATTAATAACTGATTAACTGATGTTTTAGAGTACAAGGGTGTTTCACTATACTATTTTTGCAAATTTCTTGCACATCTGAAAATTTTCAAACTAAAGGTTGAAGGGGAAAAAAAAAACTGAGTTGGTAACTTACACCTCCAAAGAACTATGATGTAACCAACATGCAAATAACACAAACACTCAAGGTAGAAACTTCTGCAACAACTACCTCCTTGCTGAAGCTGAGGAGGTATCTATCTATAGAAACTTCTGCAACAACTACCTCCTTGCTGAAGCTGAGGAAGTATCTATCTATAGAAACCTTCTTCCTTTCCCCTATCATACCTTCACTCAGAGTATACCAGATCCCAGGCCAGAACCTCTCAACCTACTCCTGTCCAGTTTCCTCACTTCTCAGCCTTGCTTCCAGTCACAGAATACTAATACATTCAGCTGTACAAATCACATATATTTGCCTAGAGTTTAAAAGACTCTGGTTTCTTTCCCTTCATTGGAACAAATTGAAAGTGAAAGTGTTAGTTGCTCAGTCGTGTCCAACTCTGCGATCCCATGGACTGTAGCCCACCAGGCTCCTCTGTCCATGGGATTCTCCAGGCAAGAATCCTGGAGTGGGTAGCCATTCTTCAGAAGATCCCTTCTTCTGGGGATTTTCCCAACCCAGGGATCAAACCTGGGTCTTCTGTATCGCAGACAGACTATCACCTTAGCCACCAGAGAAGCTCACTGGAACAAAAGCACCTACAAAATGTGATTTCTGACAACACACTTTTCTGTAAAAACCCAACCATCAAATTTCAGTCAAGGAACTATATAAATATAGTTATGACAAAGAAGAAAAAAGCAGTTTTGTTAGTCTGAGGGATGGTGGCATTTCAGGCAGATGAAACTGTAATACACTACATGCAAATCGAAACAAGCAGACACCACCTTCACAGTACTAGGATGGCTACAATAATCATTAAAAAAAGAAATTGGAGGGACTTTCCTCGTGGTCCAGGGCTAAGACTCCCTGCCCTCCCAATGCAGGGGGCCTGGATTTGATCCCTGGTCAGGGAACCAGATTTCACATGCTACAGAGAACAATCTCACGTGCTCTAATGAAGACTGAAGATCCCACCTGCTGCAACTAAGACCTGGCACAGTCAAATACATAAATAAATAAAATCTATATAAAACAAGACTAGAACCTTCATGACACTGCTTACAGGAATGTAAAACGGTGCAACTGCTATGGAAAGAAGCCTTACAGTTCTTCAATAAGTTGAACATACAATTACCATATGACTGGACAATTCTACTCATAAAGATATACACCCAAAGGAACTGAAAGCAAGGACTGAAACCAATGTTCACAGCAGTATTATTATTCACAAGAGCCAAAAGGTAGAAACAATCCAAAAGTGTATATCCACAAATGAAAGTATAAACAAAATACGGTATATAGGTACAATGCAGTATCTATTCAGCAATAAAAAGGAATGAAGTTTTGATACAAGCTCCAACATAGATGAATGCTGAAAACATGCAATGTGAAATAAGCTAGACAAGAAGAATAAAGTATTTCAGCACATGTTTAACAGTAAGTTTATATCATAAGCTTAAAAATCTTAAAAAAAAAAAACCAAACAGAAAACAATTTTAATGATCCTTTAATTTAGGCACTGTAGTTTTACATTCAATCTAATTCTGTAGGAAGTTTAAATTATGGTCTATTTGTTTA
This sequence comes from Aepyceros melampus, assembly GCA_006408695.1. Classification (NCBI taxonomy): domain Eukaryota; kingdom Metazoa; phylum Chordata; class Mammalia; order Artiodactyla; family Bovidae; genus Aepyceros; species Aepyceros melampus. Next base: position 650,584 of record SJXQ01008409.1, on the reverse strand, counting down.
TAAAAAACACCAGCAAAAAAAAAAGATAATAGCCACCCAATGGAAAATTTCACATGTTCTTTCCATCTAGTGGCTACTAATTTGTTGATCACTGCTACTGCTCAATACATTGAAATAAAAACACTGGTTAAAAGGAAAATAATTTTATTCTGTGATGATCATGGCAGCACTTATAGCAGGCAATTAAGAACTGAAAGAAAATAACTGCAGAGGTGATCTGAAATTAACCAGAGTCGTTCGAAGAGAATCACAAACGAAGAGTAATCAGAACAAGAAGGTAGTTAAACATGAGGTGTACAAGAGAAAGAACTGCACTGACGGGGCTGTTATATGCCTTACCTTATTTATCTTCTCTTTTGGGTGTGATAAGAGGTTTGGGAAGTGTGACAGGACATCGCAGTTGAGAACAACCTGGGTCTGTTCATCTGTGCCTGTCACTATGTTGCCAACCGCTCTGAGTGCTGCTGTCTGGGTGGGGATAAAATATTTTCTATAAATTTATGATGAAACTGATTCTATGTTTTTTATAATCCTGAGAAAATGTAAAAATGCAAGTGGTGAATGATTGAAACTTACTGCATGCTTACACAAAGCATTTTATAGAACTGAGAAGCAATTCTGAATTTTAAACGTCTTGTGAAAACTGGAATTATACAGGAAAAATTATGTGAAAACTGTTGGAGAAAAGATTAAAATAAAATGTAAAGGTCCGTTTTTTTCATAGCTATTTTTACCTATTAGTAAACTGGCACCACAAGATTTTAATAAAGGCCTGGAGTGGGTACAGATTTCTATCTAAAGTCATTTTGGCAGAAGTGGGATGAACAGATCTATGATGTGATGAGGAATGAGAGAGAGAGAGAGAGAGAAAGAGAAAGAAATGCAGTTATCCAGAGAAAAGAAAATAAACCTTGAACTAAATGAGTGGCTCCAGATAACAAGGAGAAGACAGATGTGAAAGCTATATAGTAAGGACTGAAGGGTTTTGAAATAGAGCAGAGATAAGAGGAGGAATATCAAGGTTCCTAGCTTGGACTATGCTTTCCATTAATAGGGGATATATGAAGAGGAGTGGGTTTATGGGACGAGACGGTATGTTCATTTTTGCCAGCTTAAAATAATAATAGAATATTATTGAAGGAGGTTCTTGGCAGTTATGTCTAAGGACTCAAAGACAATTGGCTACATGAGTCTGAAACTCAGCAAAGAATCTGGATGAGATAAAGATTTAGAAATCAACAAAATCAGATTCAGTAAAATAGCAGAAGAAATACTGAAGAAATGTGCATACAGATAGAACTGAACCCTGGTTGTATAAGTTACTGGTTATAGCAAGTACAAATTTTATACAAGTAAGAAAAATGCTTAATACTTACTTGAACTTTCACTTCCTGGTGGCTCAGAAGGGGCACAAGGAACGGCACAACCCCTGAATCAATAACCATCTGTATCTGCTCATTACCTCCATCTGTCAGGTATGACAGTGCCCAAACAGTGTCCACGAGAATCTGCAGGAAATAAAAAAGAATGGCCACTTAATATAACACACTTAGGAGATGGTGACATAAAAAGTAATTAAATTTTGTTTTAGCTTGGTAGCAAAAATATCTGCTAAGCTGATACAAGGTAAAACTCTCTCAATGGCTACCTCAGGTCACTCTTCACAAAAATGAGACAGAGAAGTCTGGGCCAACTTCTACCCCAACTTCCACATCTATATATTAAGTAGATAAAAATAGGCAGAAAAGGAATTCTTCCTGCTCCCATGAACTGAATACCCAATAATCATAAGGAAATACTTTATATACAGAATGAAACCAGTATACCATGCTGCTTCAAGTCTAGAAAAGCCCCCAAAGATCATTCATCCATGTTAGTAGTTTCAAACTACATGTTTAACAATGTAATTTTTCAGACTATTAAACAGATAAATGACTTGGCATTTAACTTTAGGGAAAAAAAAGTTAATTATTTGCAAATCTCTTGAAAAATGTTCCAGCAGAAGAGCACACAGTATAAACCATATACTACACCCATCTAACTTTGCAAATAATAAACAAAAACCAGGCTCAGGTTTGTTGACTCATTCAAAGTCAGAGAGCTTATAAGCAGTTTTCCTTGGTGTCTTGACAGAGGAATGTAAGCACAGGTCTGATCTCATGTGAAATCCAGAGATGTTTCCTATTATAAGACATTTGTTGCTCTAAAATAAATACCGCCGTCTCAATTCAAATCTCTCCATGTATCCTTCAAAAAAGTATACTATTTAATAAGGGCATGTAAAACCACACATAGCCCACACCTTCAACATTACTAGGAGTCTGAGAATGCTACAAATGTCAATTACCTGTAAGAAGAGAAAAAACTGAATTCTATCCTTTGTCTGGACCTCCTGCCTTAAGCTTATGCGAGACTTCAGAGAAGAGGAGAGGGGAGTGAAGAGCTTACAGTAACATATCCTTTGCTACTCCACATTAGTGGGACAGAGACCATGTAGCTCAAAAAAGCCTACAATATTTACTATCAGTTCTTTACAGAAAAATCTGCTGACACCCTTACCAGAGGATGAGCTTCTTTCAACTAAGAGATAAATGAAGAAATATTTCATTATAGATCAAAGATGAACACAAATGGGAAGGTAAGAGTGGAAGAATACTTTTTAAATGATATGTTTCAGAAAAATAGAAATATTGCAACTTCAAAAATGAGAGGACAGAAGGTATGCCCCAGAGTTGCATCCATCTACCATCCTACCCCCACAAGGAAGGCCTCCTTACTGCAGGGTGTGAACAGATGCTGTGTGGAGCAGAGCTTGTCTACTCCTCAGTCTGGCATTAATAGGTAGCAAGATTTAAATAGAAATCAGAGTCTCATGACACCACCCAAAATGTGGGCTACAGCTGAAAATAACTCATCATATCAAGAACCAGAATCATCTAAACTGCAAAGGGAAAAGGTGGTCAACAGACGCCAAGACTGAGATGACGCAGATGTTGGAACCATCTGACAAGAGTTTCCAAGTAACTGTCATAAACATTCTTCACCAAGCAATTGTGAACACATCTGATACAAAATATAGAAAATCTCAGCAAATAAAAAGGAGACATAAGGAAGAACCAAATGGATTTTAAAATTAACAAACTCAATAATCAAAATTTAAAACTCATTGGAAGTAGAAGGGAAAGAGAAAAAAAATCAACTAACTCAAAGATCAGTATAAATTATCCATGGGGGGGTGGGGGAAAGGGGAAGATGGCAAAGAATGAAGAGAGCTTTAGGAACTTGTAGGATGATTAACAAAAGAATGTTACATTTATGTCAGTAGAGTTTAAGAAAGAGGTGAAGCTGAAAAAGTAGCTGAAGAATAATGACAGAAAACTTCCCAAAATGGGCAAAAGACACAAACCTAGATTCAAAAATGGGAGAATGAGGTGACAGAAAAGTGAAACTAGAATAAGCTAGTCACTTATTCTATGGGTAAAGACAGGAGTCAAAAAATACCACTGAAACCTGTCAAACCAGACAGTAAAAAAAAAAAAATAAAAAGACATTATAAAAGGTTTAAGTATAAAGCTAACACGGCAAGAAAAACAAACATTCCTAAATACCAAAAGAAATTTTTAAAAGAGAGAAGAACACTAAGTAGAAAATAAAACACAGAAATTATAACTCAAAGTAACAGGATAGAGTTGAAACCAAACATGAACAGGCTTAACTCACCTGCAACAAGAAAAAGATTTTCAAATTGGATCCTAAAATAAAACCCAATTCTATACTGTATACAAGAGACATACTTAAGTCATTCAGAAAGGCTAAAAATAAAGGGACAAGCTAAGGCACACCAAGTAAATTATAAGAAAGCTGAGACTACAAGCCTATTAGCTGACCAGTATAATTCATTCTACAAATCATTATAAAGAATAAAGAAGGCTACTTTATAAAGCTAAAAATCCCACAATTTACAATGAAGATATAACCGTTAAAGACATCTGTTTACCAAATAACCCTATAAATATCACTATAAAGGAGAAACTAAAAAGATGCAAGAAAAAAATAAAAATATACTGATGAAAGATTTTTTACACTCTGTTGTCAGTATGAGATCAAGTAGACAAAAAAATGAGGATCCAGATTTTATAAATATATACTGAAATTCAAACCTTGATAACAGATAATATAACATGCAGACGGGGCACAAAAAAATTAGCTCCAAAGTAAACATCAATTACATAAAGCAGAAATACTATAAAATTATTACAGGGCAATAAAATTAGATATTAATAAATATGAAATATGGTATGGAAATTTAAGATTCTTACTCTTGGATTAAAAAATACAAAAAATTTTCTAGACTATTATAATGAAAATACCATGTATCAGAAGCTATAGATTTATGTAAAGCAGTGTTCAAAGGCAAGTTCATAGCCTTTAAAAGTATATGACAGAACTTGAATGAAAATCGATTTCAAATAAAAAGCTAGAAAAAGAACAGAGTAAACCAAAAGAAAGCAAAAAGAAACAACAAATACAAAAGTAGAAATAAATGAAGTAAAGAACAGGAAAAACCACAGATCTAATTAAAAAACTGGAATCCTGATTCTTTGAAAAAACTTTGAATAGTCTTTATTAACTAGAGAAAGTGGTGGAGGGAGCACAAATGTACAAAATAAGAAATGATGAAGAAAATAACCCTTGAAACAGTAAATTAAACCCCTCAAAAAATCTTAGAATTATTCTGCATACTTACATGCAAGCAGAGTTGAAAACTGAGAAGAAATGAATAATTTCCTAGGACAACAGCTTACAAAAAACTGACCACAGCATAGACAAGAGAACTTAAGCCCATTTCAATAGCCAGAGAACATTATCAAGGAACTAATCCCACAAAGTATCCAGACCCAAAAGGCTTCAACAGGAAAAGCTACCAAATCTGCAAAGATCAGACAGACAATCCCCAGGCCGAGCACAGAAAATAAATGAAGAATAATGTTTTTTAAATGTGGTAAAAATATAATATTAATACCTAATGAAGACTCCATTAAAAAAGCTGTGGACCAATATCATACAGGTAAATCATGATATAAAAATTATGAATAAAATATTAGTGAACAGGAGCCCATACTACCTTAAGAAAATAATATATGATAATCAAGTGGAATTATTCAAGGAATGCAAGGATGATTCAATTTTAGGAACATCTATCTATGTCATATTAATAGATTTAAACAGAAAATCATATAATCATCTTCATAGACACTGAAAAATTCTAACACTCATTTCTGAGGTCAACACTCAAAATGTGATTTTATGGACATTTCCTTAACATGATAAAACATCTGTAACCAAGGAATCTAAATCAACAAAAGGAATGGCTGATAAATTTGACTATATAAAAAGAAAAAATCTGCAGTCAAAATATATCAAAGACAAAGGACAAATTAGGAAAATATTTGAAATATGTATCAAAAGTAAAGAGCTAACGCCCTTAAAACATAAAGAGCTCTTATAAGCTAAGAAAAAGAGACCAAAAATTTGATAAAAAATGAGCAATAAAAGAGAGATAGGCTATTTGAAAAGATGCAAAAATGGCTCTTCAAGAAAATCAAGTTCAACTTCACTTACAAAAAGTGAAACACATACTAAAAATGAAATAGACTCACAGACTGACAAAAATTTAAAATGTGACAGTACATTCTATGGGCAAGGCTAAGGAGAAAGTCGCTTTTATGTATTTCTGCTGAGAATGCAAATGGCACCGCCCTGATGCAGGGTATTTGGTAGTATGTAACAAATATTGGTGCGTTCACTCTGATCTAGCTATCCTGCTTCTAGGAATTTACCCTGAAATACAACTCCAGCAATATGAAAATACACAAGATTAATCCCTGCTACATTATTCATATTTGCAAAATTCAAGAAATGGACTAATTGCCTACCCCAAGTAGAATGTTTGAATAAACCTTAGCCACAAAATGGAATACTGTACATAACAATACTGATTGCCTTGGCCTGTGATGTTTTAGGAGGTTGCTAAATGAAATCTAACTTTGCCCCCTCCATTATAGCCCCCTTCTATTAGCAAAAATCGTGTTTTTTTTTTCCCTAATACACAGTAGCTTAGAAACATGAAATATTTAAGGTTTCTAAGCTGAAATCAATTCAAGGTTTTTGGTGGGATCTCATGACAACATTCAGAGGCTAGTGGGAGAAAGTAAGCTACAGCTAGGTCTCAGGTCCTCTGAAACTGCAGTCTTCTAGTTGCCCTTTTTCTTTTTGATAATATATTGGATCTTCAATGAAAATCTCAGTTTTAAAATGCTTTAAAAATCTGAATTCACAGCACAAGATTATCAGACTATTCAAATTTCTTCTGTTTTCAGCAGTTTGCTTTCCTCGCCAACGTAAGCAGGCTAACAGCTGCTTTAATATTTTAATTGTACCTTTCATTGCCTTTTCCCACCTGAACTGCTTCTGCTATTCTACAACTCCTCCATCTAATATTCTTTTTTTTAACCCCCGAATTTTCTAGATTTCTATGGTTAAATGCCTAGCTTTTACAGTCACTAACAGTCAATGACTATACTCTTTTCCTTTCAGCTAGTAATCAGATTAATCATGTGCCAATGAAGTCTTCAGCAATCCTGAGGTATTTTAATTATTTTTAAAGACCTTTTTTGTACAGTTCTATGTATTCTTGCCACCTCTTTTTAATCTCTTCTGCTTTTATTAGGTCCTTGCTGTTTCTGTCCTTTATCATTCCCATCTTTGCATGAAATGTTCCCTTGCTATCTCCAATTTTCTTGAAGATATTTCTAGTCTTTCCCATTCTATTGTTTTCCTCTTATTTCTTTGCTTTGTTCACTTAAGAAAGCTTTCTTATCTCTCCTTGCTAGTCTTTGGAACTCTACATTCAGCTGGGTATATCTTGCCCCTTCTCCTTTGCCTTTTGCTTCTCTTTTCTCAGCTATTTGTAAGGCCTCCTCAGATGATCATTTTGCTTTGTTGCATTTCTTTTTCTTGGAAGTGGTTTTGATCACCACCTCCTCTACAATATTATAAACCTCTGTCCACAGTTTTCAGGCACTCTATCAGATCTAATCCCTTAAATCTATTTGCCACTTCCACTGTATAATCATAAGGGGTCTGATTTAGGCCATACCTGAATGGTATAGTGGTTTTCCCTACTTTCTTCAAATTAAGTCTGAATTTTGCAATAAGGAGCTAATGATCTAAGCCACAGTCAGCTTCTGATCTTGTTTTTGATGACTGTACAGAGGTTCATCCTTTAATAAACTAGTAAATATCACTGTTTACCTAAGTTCTTTGAACTGCTCTAGCAAATTAATAGAACCCGAGGAGGGGTTCTTGGTTCTATTCATTAAACCTCCAGTTTAAAGCTGGTTGGCCAGAAGCACCAGTCTGACTTTGTGACTGGCAACTGAAGTGTGCCTGTGGTTAGGAGAAGAGGTGGCCACCACATGGGACTGAGTCCTTGACCTGTGAGATCTGACACTATCTCTGGTTAGTGCTGGAACTGAATTAAATTATAGGATATCCAGTGGATTGCAGATACTTACTTGGTGGTGTGGGGAACCTCCCCCACATCCCTACTGCAAAACATCTGGCGATCAGAAGTATGAGAAGTAAAGTGTTCTGTGTGTGCAGTAAAGAAGACACATAGGAGAGAGACCCACAGGGAAGAGCTGGGGTTTTTACCTACACAGGAGGGAAAAGACAGTTTTCCCTAAACAAATCTGTATTCTTTTGCTATAAATTATAAGCATGAGTGTAAAAGCTTTTCAATGATTCTTTTTAGCAAATCACTGAACTTGATGGTGGTCGCGGGGACCCCTGACATATCATCAGGTGTCACTACCCATCAAGCCTCAGCATATAACCAATCTGCCATAACTGACTGATTTCATTTGTACCAGCAGCAAAGCAAGGCAGATTTGTATCAAATGTTAGGTAACACTCAAAATTTTCTGGGCATATCAAACCATGGATGAGTAACTTCAAAAAGGACAGGAAAACCAAATGCTACAGAATCATTGCAACTGCATGTTGACTTTAAGAAGAACAATAACTAGAAAGAAATGAACACAGATTGACCTGAATCAGTCCAGATTTCTTCTTTAGTTCTCAGAGTCAGTACAGAGTTCTTCTAATGTTATATAAGCATATTAATGTCCATAAGCCACCTACTTCTCTCTACACCCCAACAAAGCTTCTCCAGCAGTCTCACAAATGACTGTCTCATAAATGAAGTCTTTATTTTAATGCTGTTCTTTTACTTTTTCACTTCTTCTCTTTGATTCTTTCCTCTTGAAGTTCTACTCACTTTATCTTCCTACCCATTACTACTTTGGGTTCATACCTTCATCAAGTTCCTCAAACCTACTATGATAGCAAAATAGGCCAGGTTATGTTCAAACTTGCCCTATTCCAGATCCTCCTTACCTCTTTCAAAATTATTGACTATAACAGACATGAACATGCGGCTGCTAAGTCGCTTCAGTCGTGTCTGACTCTGTGTGACCTCATAGACAGCAGCCGACCAGGCTCCCCAGTCCCTGGGATTCTCTAGGCAAGAACACTGGAGTGGGTTGCCATTTCCTTCTCCAATGCATGAAAGTGAAAAGTGAAAATGAAGTTGCTCAGTCGCGTCCAACTCTTAGCGACCCCATGGACTGCAGCCCACCAGGCTCCTCCGTCCATGGGATTTTCCAGGCAAGAGTACTGGAGTGGGGTGCCATTGCCTTCTCCAACATGAACATGTCACTCTTCTACTTGAAAATCTTAGTGACTCTGCACTGATTACAAGAGAAGTCCAAACTCCCTAACATAGGATACAAAACCCTGTAATTTAACTCCCCAGCAAATGTTTTGGTTTATTAACCACCTGGATTCTCCACATCCTCATGTATTCTCTTGAATTCTTAACATAGTTCCTCTGGTACCTGAAACAACTTTTTCAACTTGACAAAATCCTTCTCATCCTAGTTGTACGACTACACACAAATTAGTTAGCTGGCTTTTTTTTTTTTTTTTTATTACCATATTTGTAACATGAAGACAATTTCAGTAACCAATCACACGATTTTTCCAAGGAATAAATGAGTTAATATACACAAAAGTGCTAAAAGAAAAACAGTGCCTGGCACACTTAAAATCCTTAATAAATGCTATTAACATAATCATCTTTTTTCACCTCTAACAACACTTCCACCACCATCCTTCTCCTTATAATGCTTATTTCAAATGTTACTTTCTCAATGAAGCTTTCCGGTTGCCAGAGAGAACATGTGCTTTGATAATTCTAGCGTTTTGGTGATTTCTCTGTTTTCTTATTTGTTTGCACACATATTGTATCATTATGTGATCATGGTACAAAATAGCATAGGCCTTGACTCGGCTTTAATTTTTGGCCATGACTTTTATTCATCGTATGACCCTTGGTTAGGTTATTTTACTTTACCGAGTTTCATTTCCTTACTGTAAAATAAGAGAACAAAATTTATTTCATAAGGGTGCTGGTAAGATCAAAGGAGATTACAGAAATAGATTTAGTACAGCAAGCAACTGACAAAAGCCCATTTCGTTCACTCTTTTTACCTGCTGCTAATGCTGACATCTAGATTGGTCATAACTTTTCTTCCAAGGAGTAAGCGTCTTTTAATTTCATGTCTGCAATCACCATCTGCAGTGATTTTGGAGCCCAAAAAAATAAAGTCTGACACTGTTTCCACTGTTTCTCCATCTATTTCCCATGAAGTGATGGGACCAGATATCTTGCTTATTTTCCTTTTAATTTTGTCTTTCAGAAAGCTTGGACTAAGTTTAGCAGTAACAACAAATACACTTTTAAAAATAATTTTACCTCCTCCTTTCTTCTAAGGTATTTATTATCTTACGTCTATTGCTAAGTCACTTTTATGTCCATTTTGAAAACAGGACAGTATATAACTAAACAGGATTCACTTAATTGTTATGACAGTTCAGGCTTATATTTCACAAATAAAAAGTTATTCAGGTACCTTTAAAAGATTCCTTTCTAAGAACTTAAAGTCCTAAAATTAACTAGGGAAATGTGTGGTTCAGTACTTAAATAGGAACTATATATTGCTTCTTGAGAAATGTTAACAAAGATGTATTTTCTTCATCTCAATAATAAATCACACATAAGTCTGACACCCACACACATAAATATTATGTGTAAACAAAGATACACAAAAACACAAACATACAAATCGGAAGAAATCTTAATTGAAATATTAGAAGCCAAATTCACGCTGGATGAACATTAGAGTCAGTTCTGAATTGTCTAAAATTTATCCATTGTTTTACTTTGTGGAAGAATTGGCATTCAGCCTTGCTACAATCAGGAGAATTCTCAGGCTGCCTGAAACAAACTGTGCCAGAATATATACAGTAAGTGCTTAACTAAACCTCATATAATGAACAAATAATCTAGAGATACCTTTGCATTTAAAGCGATACTTGATATTCTTCAGTACTGACCTCAAAAGGCTACAGCCTAGGAGTTAGGACAGTTTCATAGGAAGCAAACAAGATCTGTCATCAGACGCTGACCCTTATAAGCACCGCAACTCTGAGCAAGCCACTTAACCTTTCCCTGAGGCTGTTTCTTATTCTTTAAAATGAGGTTAATAATATCTAGACTACCAATTACAAAAATCAAATAAAAAAATTTTTTAAAGTACAAAGGAGCTTTATAAAGCTTTTACCACTTTATAAATATTGATACTTAAAAATACTATTATGATATAAATAACGAAATTAACTACATATATGATAATTTCTCCAATGTTAGTATTTTCATTATCTGAATGATTTAAAATATAAACTCAGTTTAACCTTAATCCTATTTCTGAAAACAGAACATACATTTCTTCCACATACATTGTGGAAGCTTGACAAATTATTAAGATATATGGTGACATTTACTAAAAGCATAAGAATAAAATAACCCTTTCAGTCTCATTAAGAGCCAAATTCCAAAACTAAGGTTCTGCTTTACTTACATTTATATCTGTATGGTATATGAGGACACATAATGCTGGCAAAATCTGAGGAAAGAAAACAAATGATAAATAACTCTAGAGTGGATGAAAACGTCTTTGCAAAAACGAGTGACTGTGATTTTTTAAAAAAGCAGTAAATACTATTTGAGGGCAAGAAAAACAACATTAAGTTTTTTGAATCTCTATTAGGAAAATTAAAATACAATAAATTCAATCTGAAACACCAAAAAATATTTCAGATGTTTAATTAAAATAATCAAATAAGTCTGACAGAGATTAATGTACCTTAAAGGAAAAACATTTGTTTTCAATACCTTCTTTATGACATATGTCTACTGGAAACAGTGGAGATGTGAGTATATAGTTATTTTTAAAAAGCCATTCTTAAAACTGATCTCACTGTCCCACTTACCTGCTTAAAACTAAGATTTTATTTAATGAACTACTTGAGTCAAATTAAAGTTTTTGACCTCAGATTTAGTCAAGAAAAGTAGGACAGTATAAAGTCTGTTGAATGCAGACATTTCAAATCTTTTCTTTAAATCTGTGAGGGCGTGCGGGGAATCACTAAGTACCCTTTCCATATGGGCAAGAGGTGCCAAAAGATGGTGAATGATGCCAATCATAAAGATTACAGATTCACAGTCAACATTTCTCTATACAGTAGTGATTAAAGGTTACATAGGATTTTATAAAACTTAAAATACTCAGATCCATCTATAAATCAGACATAAAGAGCAAAGATTTTACTTTGCTTTAATTAGCATATTTAACACAGCAATTTAACTCTAGAACATCTGCATATAAGTACACTAGTTTTATCAGCAGCCATCCCTTATTTTTTAGTGTTAAATCAACAACTCAATGTAGTAATAAAACTGAGATTTTACTCTCTTCTTTTGTTGTTTTCTACTTGAATTTATGGTTTCTTAAATTAAGGTGGACTGTATCTGGTCAGGTGCCACAAGTTTCAACTTTTATTTCAAAGAAGTCAAAAAGTAAGTTATGATACATTACTTAAATATTTCATACCTGCAATGAAATCAGTATATGCGTTATTTCATTCCCTGTACATGAAAACCTAAAGCATAAACAGAGGGAAAATATACCATCTGGCCTTTGCAATTCTTCATTTACCTCCTGAACTGTCTCCATAGGCGGTGGGGGGTCCTTATTCCTGCAGAGATTGACAATGACCCATGTGACGTTCCGAAGGAAGGTGATGGGAATGGAGGGATTGATGAAGGACAGAAGAGGTTTGACAACTCCCAGTGATATGACATAATCTCTACATTGAGGACCATCACCTATAATGTTTCCCAAAGCCCACACTGCTTGTTCACAAACATTCTGATGCGGTGAATGGAGAAGTCTTAGAAAAAGAGGTACGGCATTAGACTGTACGACAGCTTGAGTCTGTGCAGAGGTTCTACATTGAGGACCATCACCTACAGAAATGAAAATTGTATTTAAAAAAAAATTACATTCAGGATGAGAAAGTCTGAAATGTATGCAATGGCTCATGTTGGGACACTGATGTTCTATGTTTCCTCAACATCAGTCAAGGGCATCAAGTGTTGCTATTTCTCCAGATTTTGATTTGGGGAACACAAATTTAACCTACCAGTCCTGGATAACAAATTGCATATCCATCTAAAGAGGTACAATCTTAAGTTAATATTTATGAAGCAAGAAGATAGTTAACCCACATTAAAATTAGAGGAAACATAGTATGTAATGGCCAATGTAGGAAAAAAGTTAATTAAGATTCTTAATTGGAGTGTTTTCAAACTTAATTTCAACTTACCTATAATGTTTCCCAAAGCCCACACTGCTTGTTCACAAACATTCTGATGCGGTGAATGGAGAAGTCTTAGAAAAAGAGGTACGGCATCTATAATAAAGAAAATATTTATACTGCAAAATGTGGAAGAGTTCACAGGTTTCAGCCTAAATAAGTTGATGAAATATACACAAAGTTTGGTACACTAGAGTTGCTCAATTATAGTTCAGTGAATGAATAAATGTAGCAAATATCTTTACCCTACATATGCTACATTTTAGTGTTTCCTCTAGTCTCAAGCAACAGACTTATTGACAGTATCTAGAACTGCGATTATATTAATTAAATGACAACAACAGCATGACATTTTTCCTGCAATTCATTAAAAAAAGGTTTCTACCCTAGAATACTTTAGTCAATATGATTCCAATTGTTGATATGGGATTAATTAAAGAACTGAATATACCCATATCAAGCCTACCTTATATATCAAGATAATTTATCATTATACTTCTTACTCTACACATAACTTATGAACTAACTCAAATTCCAAAAGATTGGTATCATATTCATTTCAGATGAGAACTAAGTATAAGGTAGATCACTTTTTCTTAAAATTTCAGTATGTTGTATACTACCTCTAGGATTTTTAGCTGTATCTCTGCACGACCTGTATTATTGAATGTTTAATTAAAATTGACTCAAACTTTTAACAGCTTTACTGAGATATAATTTATCTGTTCAAGTGTACAGTTAAAAGGTTCTTAGAGTTTATACAGAGTTGTGTAGTCATCACCACAATCTAATTTGACAACATTTCTATTGCCCCCAAAAGAAATCCCATACCCAGAAAGTCCTACTACCTTCTCCCCCAGCCCTAGGCAACCATTTACTCTGTTCTGTCTCTATACAGATTTTCCTGTTCAGCACATTTCATACAAATGACAGAAGGTCCAGCAAGTAAATAAGTTAATTTACTTACTAGACTGTACAACAGCTTGAGTCTGTGCAGAGGTTCCTGATGCTATATTAGTTAATGCCCATGCAGCTTCAAATTGTAATGAAGGGCTGTAAAAAACAAACAAAAAAATCTTTAGACACCTAACTACCATTTAAGACCCACAGATTACATGGCTATCCTTTACCTTGTCCTTGAATTTCGCCTCATTACGTCCAACTGCCTGTTGAATATCTCCACTTGAATGTTTCATTTGCTCTCAAAGTCAGTCAATATAAACTCACTTCTTTAGGTTCATTGGTAGTTGCAACATTTAGCCAGTTACTATTTTCCTTGACCCCTTTCTCTCCCACAGATATCATATCAATCTTACCTCTTAAATATTTCTTATATTTATAGTGCCATCCAAAATATCACTGTGGCAGCTGAAGCCCTCATCATCTCATCTGAATCACTGACACAACCTCTAGACAGGTCTTAACGCTCTGACTCCACTACATCACCTGCTTCCCATACCAGGGATATTACAAGGCTGCATCATTTTGCTGAAAGGATAAGATCATTATAATCTGGAATGGTGATGGAAGACTTCACAAAGAAAGTGAAAACTGAACTAGGTTTTCCAAGAGCGATAAAGAAAGAAAGGCACTGACAGCTGGAAATACAAATAAAACCACCACGGCTGGGATGATCATGATGTGTGCAGGTGGCAACACAGAGTCAGGAGAGCTGAAGCCAAGAAGATGCGCCAACATGCAACACGGGGTAAAACTGCAAGGGGAAGTTACAATGTGTGTGTGGAGCAGGACTCAAATCTCAGGCTTCAGGACTTAGAATTTATTCTACAGACATACCAAGTGTAGAGTGCTACTGAAAAGTGACGTAAAGAAAACAATGTTGAAGTCCATGAAGAAGAGATAAAAATGGTCAAAGACTGATGTGGGAAAAATCTGTTAAGAAGAAATTATCTATGTTAACTTAGGGTAGATAGCTGAAAAACATCAATTCTTTTCAAACAGAATGCCAAGGTGGGAGGAGGTGGGAATGAGCAGAAACCAAGGAAAGCCAAAAGTTAGGAACTTAGAAGAAACTCTACTAATACCAAAGAAACAGAATGAGGTTGTTAATATCAAAAGATTAGAGAGATTAGAGAAGGAAAAGGTTTTAAGAAGAAAAAATCAGTGATAATAGCAAGCAATGAAGTTAAAAAGATGGAACAGACCAGACAATGAAGTAGCAGACAAGAACTAGCAATACTCTATGAACTTTGGCAAAAGGCAAGAAATAAGAGGGTATCAAAGTTGAGGAGAAATAAAGGAATGATAAGATCAAAGATGATGAGAGAGTTTATGTTGTTTCAGACTGGAAGGAGAAAGAGTTATTAAACTAGGATGGATGGTTTGGCAAAATACTGACAATGAGGGCCTGAAATGAGAAAACAGAAAGATGTAAAAAATACAATTACAAAGCTAGGGAAAATCTTCTAAGATATCATTTAAAAAGAGAGACATAAGACATAGAAAATAAGTAATAAAATGAGCACAATAAGTAAACAATAAAGAAACATTTATTATATGCTCGGTATTATGTGGTATTTTGTATATATTATTTTCATTCCTTGCAACCACCTAAATTTTATAGATGAGGTACCTAAACATCAAATGCTATTTGGGTTTAGGTCAGTCGCAAACCCTAGATTTAAACCAAGGTCTATTCAGCTCCAGTCTCGGGTCTTTTTATATTATGACACAATTTTCCATAACAAATCCATTAAGTAGACTGAAACCATTGACAATTTTCTATTTTTACCTTCAGTGGTAGTTATACATGTCTGTATATATTTCAGCATACTCTTCTGTTATATATACGAGCTGCATTTCACAGACACACCCATACAAATGAGCCCATGACAAAGACAAAAATGCAAAATAAATAAATAAATGGAAAAGAAAAGCAGCTCAAGAGCCAAAAAAAAAAAAAAAAAAGAGGGCCCTAAAGGTAGAGGCAAACAGAATTTTTTTTAAATAACTGAAACAAAACTTATTTTTGCTTAAATAAATCTTATAGAAAATATATGTGATAGTATTTAAAAAGTGTTAAGGGCTTTTGGAGAGATGGTTGTGGCACATAATGGAAAAAGAATGAAGTATTTTAAAATAATAAAAACTCTTAGTGGAAACATTTATAATGCTACTATTTTAATCTAGTCACCTGAAAATCTCATAGACAATATTTAGCAAAATACCCCCAAGTTTTAGTCTAAATGTTCCTTAAAAGAAAAATGAGCCCTTGTTTAAATGCATTTTGGGGTTCAGACTTACATTCTACCCAGTTAACTCAAACTGATGAGGTTTAAGATATAGCACACTAAGATCTCTCCAAACACTAGTAGAAATGGGGCCATTACCTCAAAAGACCAAGTGGTGTTTTTCTCTTTCCATTTTGGGAAATTATAATCTGCCCTCTTATTTTTAATTTACCACAGATAAAAACCATGATGATAGACAACTAATCGTGGCTGGAGTTCTGTTAAAGACTTCACAGAGTATCAGTGGATCAGCTGGAATACTCCCAGGGTAAGAAAGAGCTACTCAGTTCTGGAAACCATTCATGTTGACTCAAGTCATGAGGTTAATCTATATATAGACTCATAAGCGAATGACTCAAACACTATTAGGGTTGTTTTAAAACATTACTGAAGAAAAAGCCAACTAACAAATAAAGACTATAAATGTTTGAGACAATTTAGAATAGACAATGAACAGACGTTAAAATTTTCCTAGAAAATACACACACATCTTTATAAACTAAAAAGAAAAGCACTTAGGTCTGCAGAGTATTATCACAGTATTTAGAAAATTACATTAAAATACATGACAAATGAAAAATGTAATAAAGGCAAAACCAAATGGAACCCATTAGTTAAATAATAATCACAAATTTTCAGCTGGCTGAAAAAAGTGAACAGGGAGTCAAATCCATACTTACTTATCATCCCTTTCTAGACATTTCACTAGAATTGGTAAAATCCCAGATTTTATTAGGTCATCAATTGGTGGATTTCTGTCACTGGATAAAAGCTTTCTAGAAAAAGAAGTATAAGAAATTAACTGCTATAAGTTTCAAACTATGAACAGAAATAACAATGTACTACTTCTAGACCATTTGTGACATAATTCTCTCTCTGGACAAATTCGTCCTTACCTTGCAGCCTGGACAGCACTCAACTGGACCACTGGGTTATCACTTGTGGCGTTCTGCAACACCAAACGTAAATTTCAGAAATATTTTAAAAAAAATCAATTTGAAATACTTCAAAAAGAGAATATTAAATTAATAACATACCTGCAATATAGCTTCTAGTGTTACATTTTGCTTAAAAAGAAAAAATGATAGTTCAGCAAAGAGTTTAATAGCAAAATTACATTAATTAATGTATTTACTAAAGTTAAGAGTTAATATACCCTAATTATCATTGTAAAATTAGTCTTAAGATTGAGAATGAAGTTCTCTGGTTATTATAAAAATTACTTTTACAACACCTTACAAGCAACATTAACTTACTGCTTTAAAATCAGCATCAACATCGGAATCTTCTAAACTTTCCTCTTGGGGAACATTTCTTTTTTTCAGTAAGTGTTCATCTCTTTTGTTCTGAAAGAAACCAATAAAATAGTTAAGTTCTAAAGGCTGCTGCTAATGCAAATGTCATTAAAATTATTTCAACTTTATCAGCCAACTGTGAAATAAACACTAAATTTCTTTATAAGGATAATATGAATTAAATATGTATATTACAAATCAATGACAGGCCACATTCGGATTTGGTAACAAAATTAACTGGTTTAAAGGCAAGCACTCACACACACATACAATTTATTAGGCAGCAACTGTTTTCACCAATACTGTGTTTCCTAATTTGTAATAAAGATTCAAATTTTAAATTATTATGCTGCTGCTGCTAAGTCGCATCAGTTGTGTCTGACTCTGTGCTACCCCACAGACGGCAGCCCACCAGGCTCCCCCATCCCTGGGATTCTCCAAGCAAGAATACTGAAGTGGGTTGCCATTTCCTTCTCTTATTATAAAGGTCTAGCAAATATATTTCAACTAGTATACTAGCTTTCATCAGCTTGTTGCTAATGGTTGCCTGAAGCAATGCATTTATTAAGAAGTCAGCTTAATGAGGGTTTATTGCTCAGGTGTTAAGATTTGTATGTATCCCACTTTATTGGGAGTGCAGGAATGGGAATTCACTAGGAAAAAAGTCATCTACTTGCTATTACCTCAGTTTTAAATGCTTATTTCTGCATTTTATGGGATTTGAACTCTTTGTAATGGCAATGTGTGCCATTTTATATAATATATAACTGGGTAAATGACAATTTTTCTTTTTTTAGTTTGTCTACAGAATTAAGTAAAAATAGATAAAAGACTGTATGATATCTAAGATTCTTTTCCATTTAAAACTTTCTAGGCTTTACCTTCTGGTCTTTAATATTTACAGAAGTGTTTGATTACAACAGAAAGGTACTGATGATGTATTAATACTGATGCTAAAACTCAGATCAATTAGAAAAACTAGAGACAGACGAGGCTTACTGGGTTATATGCATGGTATTTACTTTTGGGCTATGTATAAGTAAGCATGTTTAAACTAGATGCTTATATGTACGCTAATGCTTAAGAGATTACCAACTTCAAATTATATCACAGCACATTTTAGTATGTACTCAAATAATTAACTCTAATTATTTTCAAATCGATGCATCTCACAAATATGAAAATAATGCACTGATATTTTATAGTCTCAAGTGGCTCCCCACAGAATACTTACTAATTACAGAAAAAAACCTGGGCAGATAAGTGTCCTGATCCAATGGCAAAGGTTATAATCGAGTAAAGAAAAATACGTATAATTCAGGGAATTCTACTCAAAATTCTGTAATGGCCTATATGGGGGAAAATAAAATCTTAAACATCAAATATATCTCTTCAAGGAAATTAGTGATACCAAGAGAACATTTCATGAAAAGATGGGCACAATAAAGGGCAGAAACCTAATGGACTTAACAGAAGGAAAAGACAGTAAGAAGAGGTGGCAAGAATACACAGAAGAACTATACAAAAAAGATCTTCAGGACCAAGATAATCACGATGGTGTGATCACTCACCTAGAGCCAGACATCCTGGAATGCAAAGTCAAGTGGGCCTTAGAAAGCATCACTATGAACAAAGCTAGTAAATTCCAGTTGAGCTATTTCAAATCCTGAAAGATGATGCTGTGAAAGTGCTACACTCAATATGCCAGCAAATTTGGAATATTCAACAGTGGCCACAGGACTGGAAAAGGTCAGTTTTCATTCCAATCTCAAAGAAAGGCAATGCCAAATAATGTTCAAACTACCACACAATTGCACTCATCTCACACACTAGTAAACTAATGCTCAAAATTCCTCAAGCCAGGCTTCAAAAAGTACATGAACTGTAAAATTCCAGATGTTCAAGTTGGATTTTGAAAAGGCAGAGGAACCAGAGGTCAAATTGCCAATATCCACTGGATCATTGAAAAAGACAGAGAGAGAGTTCCAGAAAAACACCTGCTTCTGCTTTATTGACTATGCCAAAGTCTTTGACTATATAAATCACAACAAACTGGAAAATTCTGAAAGAGATGGGAATACCAGACCACCTGACCTGCCTCCTGAGAAATCCGTACACAGGTCAAGAACCAACAGTTAGAAATGGACATGGAACAACAGACTGGTTCCAAATAGGGAAAGGAGTGTGTCAAGCCTGCATATTGTTACCATGTTTATTTAACTCATACACAGAGTATATCATGCAAAATGCCAGGCTGGATGAGCACAAGCTGGAATCAAGATTGCCAGGGAAAATATCAACAACCTTGGATACACAGATCACACGACCCTTGTGGCAGAAAATGAAGAGGAACTAAAGAGCCTCTTGATGAAAGTGTAAGAGGAGAGTGAAACAGCTGGCTTTAAAACTCAACATTCAGAAAACTAAGATCATGGCATCTGGTCCCATCACTTCATGGCAAATAGATGGGGAAACAATGGAAACAGTGACAGACTTTATTTTGGGGGGCTCCAAAATCACTGCAGATGGTGACTGCAGCCATGGATTCAAGAGACACTTGCTCCTTGGAAGAAAAGCTATGACCAACCTAGACAGCATATTAAAAAGCAGAGACATTACTTTGCCAACAAAGGTCTGTCTAGTCAAAGCTACGGTTTTTCCAGTGGTCATGTATGGATGTGAGAGTTTGACTATAAAGAAAGCTAAGTGCCGAAGAATTGATGCTTTTGAACTGTGGTGTTGGGGAAGACTCTTGAGAGTCCCTTGGACTGCAAGGAGATCCAACCAGTCCATCCTAAAGGAAATCAGTCCTGAATACTGATTGGAAGGACTGATACTGAATCTGAAGCTCCAATGCTTTGACCACCTGATGTGAAGAACTGGCTCACTGGAAAAGACACTGATGCTGGGAAAGACTGAAGGCAGGAGAAGAAGGGGACAACGGAGGATGAGATGGTTGGATGGCATGATCAACTCAATGGACATGAGTTTGAGCAAGCACAGGGAAGCCAGGCAGCCAGTGCTGCAGTCAATGGGGTTGCAGAGTCTGACACAACTGAGAGCCTGAACTGGACTGATAGTTGATTTACAATGTTGTGTTAGTTTCAGGTATACAGCAAAGTGAATCAGCTATCAGTTGCTTCTCCCCCTGCCTTCAATCTTTCCCAGCATCAAAGTCCTCCAATGAATATTCAGGACTGATTTCCATTAGGATTGACAGGTTTGATCTCCTTGCAGGCCAAGAAAAAAAAATTTTTTTTTAATTTCAAATACAGTTTAAAAAAAAAAAAGAGTAAATGAAAATCAACACAGTATGACGCCTTCTCATCGATGTACTGAGAAAACAGTATCCTCTTGGTGGTACTCCTGAGCAAAAGAGTAGTAATAACGACCATCTGAGAAAAGTCAGACAAACCTAAACTGGCCATTCTATTAAAAAATCAGTCTATATATTCAAATACACTGTCATGAAAGATATAGACTGAAGAACTACTGGATCAAAGGAGACTTAAAAGATGATATAACTAATTGCAATGTCTAACTTCTATGCAGAGTACATCATGAGAAACACACTGGACTGGAAGAAACACAAGCTGGAATCAAGTTTGCTGGGAGAAATATCAATAACCTCAGATATGCAGATGACACCACCCTTATGGCAGAAAGTGAAGAGGAACTAAAAAGCCTCTTGATGAAAGTGAAAGAAGAGAGTGAAAAAGTTGGCTTAAAATTCAACATTCAGAAAACGAAGATCATGGCATCTGATCCCATTACTTCATGGGAAATAGATGAGGAAACAGTAGAAACAATGTCAGACTTTATTTTTTGGGCTCCCAAATCACTGCAGATGGTGACTGCAGCCATGAAATTAAAAGGCGCTTACTCCTTGGAATAAAAGTTATGACCAACCTAGATAGCATATTCAAAAGCAGAGACATTGCTTTGCCGACTAAGGTCCGTCTAGTCAAGGCTATGGTTTTTCCAGTAGTCATGTATGCATGTGAGGGTTGGACTGTGAAGAAGGCTGAGTGCCGAAGAATTGATGCTTTTGAACTGTGGTGTTGGAGAAGACTCTTGAGAGTCCCTTGGACTGCAAGGAGATCCAACCAGTCCATTCTGAAGGAGATCGGCCCTGGGATTTCTTTGGAAGGAATGATGCTAGAGTTGACTCATTGGAAAAGACTCTGATGCTGAGAGGGATTGGGGGCAGGAGGAGAAGGGGACGACCGAGGATGAGATGGCTGGATGGCATCACGGACTCAATGGGCGTGAGTCTGAGTAAACTCCGGGAGTTGGTGATGGACAGGAGGCCTGGCGTGGTGCGATTCATGGGGTCGCAAAGAGTCGGACACGACTGAGTGACTGAACTGAACTGAATCCTAGATTGGATCTTGGATTTATTAAAGAATATTACTGGAAAAAGCTAGCAAAGTATGAGTGACGGTCAATGGATTAAATAGAAATTTATGTGAACTTGAAAAAAGAACTGTGGTTACACTGGAAGGTGTATCAAAATAGTGTACTAAGGGTATAAGGGGGCACCATGCTGCAACTTCACTGGTTGGGGGGGTGGTTATATATATATTTATTTATCAGGGAGAAAGTAAGAATAAGGCAAATATGGAAAAATGCCAAGAATCAAGGAAGTTGGGTGCTGAGTGCTGTACTTTTTTACTATTCTTAAAACTCTGAATTTCAAACTGCAAGCATGAAATTTTTTCCAAATTAAAAAAAAAAAGTATGCTTTTCACTTTCTGACTTATAACACAGTTAACCCTAAAATCCATTATTGTTTGTTATTCAGTCACTAAGTTATGTCTGTCTCTTGGCGACCCCATGGACTGCAGCACACCAGGCTTCCCTGTCTTCCATCTTCTGGAGTTTAAGTTCATGCCCATGGAGTGAGTGATGCCATTTAAGCATCTCATCCTTTGCTCCCCTCTTCTCCTTCTGCTTTCAATCTTCCCCAGCAGTAGGATCTTTATCAATGAGTCGGCTCTCGGCATCATGTGGCCAAAGTATTAGAGCTTCAGCTTCAAGCATCAGTCCTTCCAATGAATATTCATCAGATATTTAGGACTGACTAGTTTGATCTCCCTGCTGTCCAAGGGACTCCAACAGTCTTCTCCAGCACTACAACTCTAAACCATCAATTCTTTGGCACTCAAGTTTTTTTTTTATGGTTCAACTCTCACATCTGTACCTGACTACTGGGAAAACCACAGCTTTGACTATATGGACCTTTGTTGGAAAAGCAATGTCTCTGTTTTTTAATATAGTGTCTAGGTTTGTCACAGCTTTCTTTCCAAGAAGTGAGTGTCTTCTAATTCATGGCTATAGTCATCATCTGCAGTGATTTTGGAGCCCAAAAAATTGACATCAAATTGCCAAAATTCATTGGATCATAGAGAAAGCAAGGGAATTCCAGAAAAACATCTACTTCTGCTTCACTGACTACAAGAAAACCTTTGACTGTGTAGCTCACAACATCTATTATATGGTGATTTTTAACACTTCTTGGAATTTAAGCCATTTAAAAAATTTCAACAAAGTTGACTGATTTGACAGATAAACAAAACAAAAATTGCCATGGGTGGAGTTCCAGCGTGAGCAACTCTGCCCATGGCAAAAAATTATTCTAATCCTGGTTCTATTTTCATCCTCTATTTCCTCTAACTTTACCAGAGTCTGAATAATTAAGCTTCCAAAGGCCTTTCAGGGACCTTACTCCCCCTATTCCTCCTACTCCCAGGTATTTCAGGCACAAAAGTAATACAAAAGCATAATCACAACTAAATCCTCCTCTGTACACAGATGCCCAATCCAAGGATAGTATTTTACCATTATATATTATGTCTGCTGTAAGGAAGCTCCTTTCTAATTCTAATTTCCTAAATTTTCTTTTTCTTTTTCAGACACACATAGGTGCTCAATTTTATTAAACTGTGCTTTTAAAAAAAATCTATTGAAATGGCCACATAATTTTCTTTCATCTACAAATGTGGTAAATTATGAGTTTTTAATGTTAAACTCAGAACTTTTTAATGTTCAACTTATAACCTGGGATAAACCTGTCTTGGAATTAAAATATGTATGTAATATTCATTACTGGATTCAATTTAATAACACTTTATGAGGGATTTTTCCCACCTATGTTCGTAAGTGAAACTGGCTTATATACATCTTTTCTCATGCTGTCTTTGCCTGGTTCTTGGTGTTATGGTTTGTTAACTTTATAAAATGAGTTGAGAAATGTTCACTCTACCTTCTGTGAAATCACTATAAGGCTGAAATTGTCAGTCCCTTGAATGTTTGCTGGAGTTCTCTCTGTGAGTACTTTTTCTTTTCAGCGATAAAAGAGGTTAAATTTTTAGTTACTGATCTAATTAATTGTTTTAAAATCTATTCAGATTTTAAAATTTCTTCTTGAGTAAGCTGGGTAAATTAAATTTTTCCACTGGGAAATTGTTTCACCTAAGTTTTCAAATTTATTGGCATAAAATTGTTCATATTCTAATTGTGGTTGTTTTAGAAAATGGTTATCATTCCCCCTCCCATATCCATGACTCTGGACAATCTGGTCCTGTATTTATTCCAGGTATGGCCATGTAACTTGCTTTGGCAATGGACTTGAGTTTAGTAAACGAACTTGAAAAGCTCCCCCACATCCAAGCATGTCCTCTCTTGCTGCTTATATAATTCTAGAGCCACCAGGTGAACAACTGTGAGCTCACCTGTTGCAGGATGAGGCTATGTGGAAGACAACTAAGGTCTCAGTCAATAGTAAGAAACTTCTATGAGACCATCTTAGATCATCCAGTCACTAGCCAACCCACCAGCTGACCAGAGATGAGTGAAGGAGCCCAGGCAGAGGCCAGGTGAACTGGCCTAGACCAGAAGAACCACTCTGCCAACCCACAGAATCGTCAGTGGAATAAAGCGGCTATTTTGTTAATAAGCCACTAGGCTTCAGAGTGGTTCATTGTTGTTCGGTCACTAAGCCGTGTCTGACTCTGAAACCCCATGGATAGAAGCATGCTGCATAGGAACCTGGAATGTTAGGTCCATGAATCAAGGTAAATTGGAAGTGGTCAAACAGAAGATGGCAAGAGTGAACATCAACATTTTAGGAATCAGTGAACTAAAATGGACTGCAGTGGGCGAATTTAACTCTGATAACCATTATATCTGTTACTGTGGGCAAAAAACCCCTTAGAAGAAATGGAATAGCCCTCATAGTCAACAAGAGTCCAAAACGTAGTACTAGGATGCAATCTCAAAAACAACAGAATGATCTCTGTTCGTTTCCAAGGCAAACCATTCAATATCACAGTGGTGGTGATGGTGGTGGTTTAGTTGCTAAGTTGTGTCAACTCTTGTGATCCTACCAGGAACCACTGTCCATGGGATTCTCCAGGCAAGAATACTGGAGTGGGTTGCTATTTCCTTCTCCAGGGGATCTTCCTGATCGAGGAATCGAACTGGGACTCCTGCATTGCAGGCAGATGATAAACCAACTGAGCTATAAGGGAAGCCCAGTATCACAGTAATTCAGGTCTATGCCCCAACTAATAATGCTGAAGAAGCTGAAGTTGAATGGTTTGATGAAGACCTACAAGACCTTCTAGAACTAACACCCAAAAATGATGTTCATTTCATTATAAGGGACTAGAATGCAAAAGTAGAAAGTCAAGAGATACCTGGAGTAACAGGCAAATTTGGCCTTCGAGTACAGAGTTGTGTAACAGAGTTTTGCAAAGAGAATGCACTGGTCACAGCAAACACGACACATGGGCATCACCAGATAATCAATACCAAAATCAGACTGATTATATTCTTTGCAGCCAAGGATAAGAGAAGCTCTATATAGTCAGCAAAAACAAGACTGGGAGCTGACTGTGGCTCAGATCATGAACTCCTTATTGCAAAATGAAAATGACAGTGTTAGCCCCTCAGTTATGTCCGACTCTTTGCATCTGTCCATGGAATTCTCGAGGTAAGAATAGTGGAATGGGTTGTCATTTCCTTCTCCAGGGGATCTTCCCAACCCAGGAATTGAACCCAGGGCTCCTGCACTGAAGGCAGATTCTTTACTGACTGAGCTATGAGGGAAGCCCCAAGTCAGACTTAAACTGAAGAGAGTCAGGAAAGCCACTAGACCATTCAGGAATGACCTAAATGAAATCTCCTACAAATATATGGAAGTCACAAATCGATTCAAGGGATTAGATCTAATAGAGTGTCTGAAGAACTATGGATGGAGGTTTGGGACACTGTACAGGAGGCAGTGATCAAGACCATCTCCAAGAAAAAGAAATCCAAAAAGGCAAAATGGTTGTCTAAGGAGGCCTTACAAATTAGCTGGAAAAAGAGGAGACGCGAAAGACAAAGGAAAAAGGAAAAACGACAAATTTGAATGCAGAGTTCCAAAGAATAGCAAGGAGAGAAAAGAAAGCTTTCCTCAGTGACCAATGCAAAGAAGGAGAGGAAAACAACAGAACGACAAAGGCTAGAGATCTCTTCAAGAGTATCAGACACATTAGGGGAGCGTTTCGTGCAAAGATGGACACAATGAAGGACAGAAACAGTATGGACCTAACAGGAGAAGACAGCAAGAAGAGGTGGCGAGAACACACAGAAGAAGTATACAAAAAAGATCTTCATGACCCAGATAACCACAATGATTACCACTCACCTAGAGCCAGACACCCTGGAATGCAAAGTCAAGTGGGTCTTAGGAAGAATCACTAAAAACAAAGCTAGTGGAGGTGATGGAATTCCACTTGAGCTATTTCAAATCCTGAAAGATGATGCTGTGAAAGTGCTGCACTCAATATGCCAGCAAATTTGGAAAACTCAGCAGTGGCCACAGGACTGGAAAAGGTCAGTTTTCATTCCAATCCCAAAGAAAGGAAATGCCAAAGAATCATCAAACTACTACACAATTGCACTCATCTCACACGCTGGTAAAAGTGATGCTTAAAATTCTCCAAGGCAGGCTTCAGCAATACGTGAACCATGAACTTCCAAACGTTCAAGCTGGATTTAGAAAAGGCAGAGGAACCAGAGATCAAATTGCCAACATCTCCTGGATCACTGAAAAAACAAGAGAGTTCCAGAAAAACATCTACTTTTGCTTTATTGACTATGCCAAAGCCTTTGACTGTGTGGATCTCAATAAACTGTGGAAAATTCTGAAGGGATGGGAATACCAGACCACCTGACCTGCCTCTTGAGAAATCTGTATGCAGGTCAGGAACCAACAGTTAGAACTGGACATGGAACAACAGACTGGTTCCAAATAGGAAAAGAAGTATGTGAAGGCTGCATATTGTCACCCTGCTTATTTAACTTATATCCAGAGCACATCATGAGAAATGCTGGGCTGGAGGAAGTAAAAGCTGGAATCAAGAGTCTGGGAGAAACATCAGTAACCTCAGATATGCAGATGACACCACTCTTATGGCAGAAAGAGAAGAAGAACTAAAGAGCCTCTTGATGAAAGTGAAAGAGGGGAGTGAAAAAGTTGGCTTAAAACTCAACATTCAGAAAACTAAGATCATTGCATCTGGTCCCATCACTTCATGGCAAATAGATGGGGAAACAATGGAAACAGTGACAGACTTTATTTTGGGGGGGGGGGCTCCAAAATCACTGCAGATGGTGACTACAGCCATAAAATCAAGAGATGTTTGCTCCTTGGAAGAAAAGCTATGACCAACCTAGACAGCATATTAAAAAGCAGAGGTATTACTTTCCCAACAAAGGTCCATCTAGTCAAAGGTATGATTTCTACCAGTAGTCATGTACAGATGTGAGATCTGGACTATAAAGCAAGCTGAGTGCTGAAGAACTGATGCTTTTGAACTGTGGTGTTGGGGAAGACTCTTGAGAGTCCCTTGGACTGCAAGGAGATCCAACCAATCAGTCCTAAAGGAAATCAGTCCTGAATATTCATTGGAAAGACTGATCTCAAGCTGAAACTCCAATACTTTGGCCACCTGATGTGAAGAACTGGCTCACTGGAAAAGACCCTGATCCTGGGAAAGACTGAAGGCAGGAGAAGGGGACGACAGAGGATGAGATGGTTGGATGGCATCACTGACTCAATGGACATGAGTTTGAGTAAACTCTGGGAGCTGGTGATGGACAGGGAGGCCTGGCATGCTGCAGTCCATGGGGTTGCAAATAGTCGGACACGACTGAGCGAATGAACTGAAATGGTGTGCTTAGTTTTGCAGTTTATTACAAGCACAAGCTTCTTAGCTTGTAGTAGACCTGCAACAAACAGTGAGGACTTTTAGCCAATAACCATACTTTGAATAACACTGATACTGATCTATAAAAACTGAGGATCAGATCTAGTTATTAATATGCAGTGCCTTGAAAGTGAAAGTGAAGTCGCTCAGTCGTGTCAAACTCTTTGCACCCATGGGATTTCCAGGCAAGAATACTGGAATGGGTTGCCATTTCCTTCTCCAGGAGATCTTCCCAACCCAGGGATTGAACCCAGGTCTCCTGCATTGTAGGTAAACACTTTACCATCCAAGCCACCAAAGAAGTCAATATGCAGTGTCTTACTGGCCTCAAATTCTTTTTGAGCTGCTCTGTTTTCCTTTACCTTCTTGATCTCTTATTTAATTAAGCCTTTATGGTTCAACATTCACAAGAAGTCTGTATTTCGGTTTTATTTCATGTTGTAAACAGAGTCAAAAAGAAATTAAATAACTTGCCTAAAGTCACACAGCTAAAAAATGGCAGAACTGAGTTTTTAACCATTATGCTATATTGCCTCAATGTATATGTTTAAGCTTTTTGATGTTCAGTTCAGTAGCTCACTCCTGTCCAACTCTTTGCGACCCCATGGACTGTCAGTCCATCATCAACTCCCAGAGTTTACTCAAACTCATGTCCATTCAGTCAGTGATGCCATCCAACCATCTCATCCTCTGTCGACCCCTTCTCTTCCCGCCTTCAATCTTAGCCGGTATTAGTCTTTTCCAAGGAGTCAATTCATTACATCAGGTGGCCAAAGCATTGGAGCTTCAGATTCATTATCAGTCCTTCCAATGAATATGCATGACTAATTTCCTTTAGGATGGACTGTCTGTATCTCTTTGCAGTCCAAGGGACTCTCATGAGTCTTCCGCAAAGCATAGTTCAACAGCATCAACTCTTCGGTGCTCACCTTTCTTTATAGTCCAACTCTCAAACCCATACATAACCACTGGAAAAACCACAGCCTTGACTAGACGGACCTTTGTTGACAAAGTAATGTCTATGCTTTTAATATGCCGTCTAGGTTGGTCATAGTGTCTCTTCCAGGGAGCAAGCGTCTTTTAATTTCATGGCTGCAGCCATCATCTGCAGCGATTTTGGAGCCCCCAAACATAAAGTCTGCCAGTGTTTCCATTGTTTCCCCATCTATTTGCCATGAAGTGATAGGACCAGATGCCATGTCTTTGTTTTCTGAATGTTGACCTTTAAGCCAACTTTTTCACTCTCTTCTTTCACTTTCATCAAGAGGCTCTTTAGTTCTTCTTCTCTTTCTGCCATAAGGATGCTGTCATCTGCATATGTGAGGTTACTGATGTTTCTCCCTGCAACCTTGATTCCAGTTTTTGCTTCATCCAGCCCAGCATTTCTCATGATGTACTCTGCATAGAAGTTAAATAAGCAGGGTGACAATATGCAGCCTTGAAGTACTCCTTTTTCCTATTTGGAACCAGTCTGTTGTTCCATGTGCAGTTCTAACTGTTGATTCCTGACCTGCATACAGATTTCTCAGGAGGCAGATCAGGTGGTCTCGTATTCCGTTCCCTTCAGAACTTTCCACAGTTTGTTGTGATCCACACAGTCAAAGGCTTTGGCATAGTCAGTAAAGCAAAAGTAGATGTTTTTCTGGAACTCTGTCTTTTTCGATGATCCAGCGGATGTTGGCAATTTGATCTCTGGTTCCTCTCCCTTTTCTGAATCCAGCTTCAACATCTGGAAGTGTACGGTTCACATACTGTTGAAGCCTGGCTTAGAGAATTTTCAGTATCAAATTGTTTCAAAATTTGAGAATTCTGAACACACCATTCAGTTCCATTATTTATTAATCAAGGCAGAAAAACTTTCATGGTTAAGGAAGTACGGTCTTGTTCATTATTTTTTTTTAATATTTTAAATTAATTTATTTTCTTATTTAACGATAATTGCTTTACAGAATTTTGTTGTTTTCTTTCAAACCTAAACATGAATTAGCCATAGGTATACATATATCCTCTCCCTTTTAAACATCCCTCCCATTTCCCTCCGAACCCCACCTCTCTAGGATGATACAGAGCCCCAGTTTGAGTTTCCTGAGCCATACAGCAAATTCCCATTGGCTATCTGTTTTACTACAAAGAATGCTCAAACTACCGCACAATTACACTCATCTCTCACACTAGAAAAGCAACACTTAAAATTCTTCAAGCTAGGCTTCAGCAATATGTGACCATGAACTTCCAGATGCTCAAGCTGGTTTTAGAAAAGGCAGAGGAACCAGAGATCAAATTGCCAACATCCGCTGGATCATCGAAAAAGACAGAGTTCCAGAAAAACATCTACTTTTGCTTTACTGACTATGCCAAAGCCTTTGACTGTGTGGATCACAACAAACTGTGGAAAGTTCTGAAGGGAACGGAATACGAGACCACCTGATCTGCCTCCTGAGAAATCTGTATGCAGGTCAGGAATCAACAGTTAGAACTGCACATGGAACAACAGACTGGTTCCAAATAGGAAAAAGGAGTACTTCAAGGCTGCATATTGTCACCCTGCTTATTTAACTTCTATGCAGAGTACATCATGAGAAATGCTGGGCTGGAAGAAGCACAAGCTGGAATCAAGATTGCCAGGAGAAATATCAATAACCTCAGATATGCAGATGACACCACCCTTATGGCAGAAAGTGAAGAAGAACTAAAGAGCCTCTTGATGAAAGTGAAAGAGGGGAGTGAAAAAGTTGGTTTAAAATTCAACATTCAGAAAACGAAGATCGTGGCATTTGGTCCCATCACTTCATGGCAAATAGACGGGGAAACAGTGGAAACAGTTTCAGACTTTATTTTTCTGGGTTCCAAAATCACTGCAGATGGTGACTGCAGCCATGAAATTAAAAGACGCTTACTCCTTGGAAGGAAAGTTATGACCAACCTGCTGCTGCTAATTCGCTTCAGTCATGTCCGACTCTGTGCAACCCTAGAGACGGCGGCCCATCAGGCTCCCCCGTCCCTGGGACTCTCCAGGTAAGAACACTGGAGTGCGCTGCCACCTCCCCCTCCAATGCATGAAAGTGAAAAGTGAAAGTGAAGTCGCTCAGTCATGTCCGAGTCTTCACGACCCCATGGACTACAGCCTACCAGGCTCCTCCTAGACAGCATATTAAAAAGCAGAGACATTACTTTGCCAACAAAGGTCTGTCTAGTCAAGGCTATGGGTTTTCCAGTGGTCATGTATGAATGTGAGAGTTGGACTTAAAGAAAGCTGAGCACCCAAGAATTGATGCTTTTGAACTGCGGTGTTGGAGAAGACTC
Organism: Aepyceros melampus; assembly: GCA_006408695.1. NCBI lineage: Eukaryota > Metazoa > Chordata > Mammalia > Artiodactyla > Bovidae > Aepyceros > Aepyceros melampus. Next base: position 619,633 of record SJXQ01008409.1, on the reverse strand, counting down.
TTGAGTGTTCCTTGGACTGCAAGGAGATCCAACTAGTCTATCCTAAAGGAGATCAGTCCGAGGTGTTCATTGGAAGGACTGATGTTGAACCTGAAACTCCAATACTTTGGCCACCTGATATGAAGAGCTGACTCATTTGAAAAGACCCTGATGCTGGGAAAGGTAGAGGGCAGGAGGGGAAGGGCATGACAGAGGATGAGATGGTTGGATGGCATCACCGACTTTATGGACATGGGTTTGGGTGGACTCCAGGAGTTCGTGATGGACAGGGAGGCCTGGCATGCTGTGGTTCACGGGGTCACAGAGAGTCGGACACGACTGAGTGACTGAACTGATCTGTTTTACATACCGTAATGTAAGTTTCCATGTTACTCTTTCCATACATCTCACCCTCTCCTCCCCTCTCCCAAGTACATAAGTTTATTCTCTATGTCTGTTTTTCCACTGCTGCCCTGTAAATAAATTCTTCAGTACCATTTTTCTAGATTCCGTATATATGCATTCAGTTCAGTCGCACGCCAGGCCTCCCTGTCCATCACCAACTCCCGGAGTTCACTCAGACTCACGTCCATTGAGTCCGTGATGCCATCCAACCATCTCATCCTCTGTCATCCCCTTCTCCTCTTGCCCCCAATCCCTCCCAGCATCAGAGTCTTTTCCAATGAGTCAACTCTTTGCATGAGGACCAAAGTACTGGAGTTTCAGCTTTAGCATCATTCCTTCCAAAGAAATCCCAGGGTTTATCTCCTTCAGAATGGACTGGTTGGATCTCCTTGCAGTCCAAGGGACTCTCAAGAATCTTCTACAACACCACAGTTCAAAAGCACCAATTCTTCGGCGCTCAGCCTTCTTCACAGTCCGACTCTCACATCCATACATGACCACAGGAAAAACCATAGCCTTGACTAGACGGACCTTAGTTGGCAAAGTAATGTCTCCGCTTTTGAATATACTATCTAGGTTGTCATAACTTTTCTTCCAAGGAGTAAGCATCTTTTAATTTCATGGCTGCAGTCACCATCTAGAATATGATATTTATGTTCTCTTTCTGACTTATTTCACTCTCTATAGTAGGTTCTAGGTTCATCCATCAGATTAGAACTGACTCAAATGTGTTCCTTTCTATGGCTGAGTAATATTCCATTGTGTATATGATACCAAAACTTCTTTATCCATTCATCTGTTGATGGACATCTAGGCTGCTTCCAGGTTCTAACTACTGTCAATAGCGCTGCAATGACCAATGGGATACACGTGTCTTTCTCAATATTGGTTTCCTCAGGGTACATCCCTACGAGTGGGATTGCTGGGTCATATGGTGGTTTTATTCCTAGTTTTATAAGGAATCTCCATACCGTCTTCCATAGTGGCTTTATCAATTTACATTCACACCAACAGTGCAAGAGCATTCCCTCTTCTCCAAACCCTCTCCAGCATTTATTGTTTGTAGACTTTCTGATGATGGCCATTTTAACTGGTGCGAGGTGATATCTGATCTCTCATTGTAGTTTTAATTTGCATTTCTCTAATAATGAGCGATGTTGAGCATCTTTTCATCTGTTTATTAGCCATCTATAGGTCTTTTTGGAGAAGGCGATGGCACCCCACTCCAGTACTCTTGCCTGGAAAGTCCCATGGACGGAAGAGCCTGGTGGGCTGCAGTCCATGGGGTCGTGAAGAGTTGGACACGACTGAGCGACTTCCCTTTCACTTTTCACTTTCATGCATTGGAGAAGGAAATGGCAACCCACTCCAGTGTTCTTGCCTGGAGAATCCCAGGGATGGGGGAGCCTGGTGGGCTGCCGTCTATGGGGTCACACAGAGTTGGACACGACTGAAGTGACTTAGCAATAGGTCTTTTTTGGAGAAATGTCTGTTTAGGTCTTTTCCCCACTTTTTGATTGGGTTGTTTTTCTGGCATTGAGTTGTGTGAGCTGCTTGTATATTTTAAAAATTAATCCTTTATCAGTTGCTTCATTTGCTATATTTTCTCCCATTCTGAGGCTTGTCTTTTCACTTTACTTATACTTTCCTTTGCTGTGCAAAAGCGTTTAAGTTTAATCAGGTCCCACTAGTTTACTTTTATTTTTATTTCCATTACTCTAGGAGATGGGTCATTGAGGATCTTGCTTTGATTTATGTCATCGAGTGTTCTTTCTATGTTTTCCTCTAAGAGTTTTATAGTTTCTGATCTTACATTTAGGTCTTTAAACCATTTTGAGTTTATCTTTGTGTATGGTGTTAGGAAGTATTCAAATTTCATTCTTTTACATGTAGCTGTTGACTTTTCGCAGCACCATTTATTGAAGAGGCTGTCTTTGCCCCATTGTATATTCTTGCCTCCTCTGTCAAAAATTAGGTACCCATTAAGTGCATAGGTTTATTTCTGGGCTTTCTATCTTGTTCCGTTGGTCTATATTTCTGTTTTTGTGCCAGTACCATACTTACTGTCTTGATGACTATAGCTTTGTAGTATAATCTGAAGTCAGGAAGGTTGATTCCTCCAGCTCCATTCTTTCTCAAGACTGCTTTGGCTATTTGGGGTCTTTTGTGTTTCCCTATGAATTGTGAGACTTTTTGTTCCAGTTCTGTGAAAAATGTCATTGGTAATGATAGGGATTGCACTGAATCTATAGATTGCATTTGGTAGTATAGTCATTTTCACAATAGTGATTCTTCCTACCCAGGAACATGGAGTATCTCTCCATCTGTTTATGTTGTCTTTGATTTCTTTCATTAGTGTCTTACAATTTTCTGTGTACAGTTCTTTTGTCTCCTTAGGGAAGTTTATTCCTAGATATTTAATTATTTCTGTTGCAATGGTGAATGGGCTTGATTCCTTAATTTCTCTGATTTTTCATTGTTAGTATATAGAAATGCAAGTGATTTCTGTGTATTGATTCTATATCCTGCAACTTTGCTAAATTCACTGATTAGCTCTAGTAATTTTCTGATACTCTCTTTAGGGTTTTCTATGTACAGTATCATGTCATCTGTAAACAGTGAGGCTTTACTTCTTTTCTGATTTGGATTCCTTTTATTTCTTTTTCTTCTCTGATTGCTGTAGCTAGGACTTCCAGAACTATGTTGAATAATAGTGGTGAAAGTGGACGCCCTTGTCTTGTTCCTGATCTTAGGGGGAATGCTTTCAGTTTTTCACAATTGAGAATTCTGTTTGCTATAGGCTTATCATATATGGCCTTTACTATGATGAGGTTGGTACCTTCTATGCTCATTTTTTGAAGAGTTTTAATCATAAATGGGTGCTGAATTTTGTCAAAGGCTTTTTCTGCATCTATTTATATTACATTATGATTTTTATCTTTCAATTTGTTAATATGGTGTACCACACTGACTGATTTGTGTATATTGAAGAATCCTTGCATTCCTGGAATAAACCCAACTTGATCATGGTGTATGAGCTTTCTGATGTGTTGCTGAATTCTGTTTGCGAAAATTTTGTTGAGGATTTTTGCATCTATGTTCTTCAGTGATAGTAGCCTGTAGTTTTCTTTTTGTGTGTTGTTTTTGTCTGGTCTTGATATCAGGGTGATGGTGGCCTCATAGAATGAGTTTGGAGGTATTCCTTCCCCTGCAATTTCTTGAAAGATTTAGAAGGATAGGCATAAGCTCTTCTCTAAATGTCTGACAGAATTTTCCTGTGAAGCCATCTGGTCCTGGGCTTTTGTTCCTTGGGAGATTTTTTATCACAGCTTCAATTTCAGTGCTTGTAATTGGGTTGTTCATAATTTCTATTTCTTCCTGGTTCAGTCCTGGAAGATTGAACTTTTCTAAGAATCTGTCCATTTCTCCAGGTTATCCATTTAATGCCAGACAGTTGTTCATAATAGTCTCTTATAATCCTTTGTATTTCTGCATTGTCTGTTGTAACTGCTCCTTTTTCATTTCTAATTTTGTTGATTTGATTCTTCTTTTTTTCTTGATGAGTCTGGCTAAGGGTCTGTCAATTTTGCTTATCTTCTCAAAGAACTAGCTTTTAGTTTTATTAATCTTTACTATTCTTTAATTCTTTTTCATTTATTTCTGCTTGGATCTTTCTGATTTTTTCCATCTATTAACTTTGGCGGTTTTTTGTTCTTTTCCCAGTTGTTTTAGGTGTAAAATTAGGTTATCTGTTTGATGTTTTTCTTGTTTCTTGAGGTAGGATTGTATTGCTATAAAATTCCCTCTTAAACTGCTTTTGCTGCATCCCATAGGTTTTGTCATTTGTTTCTAGAAATTTTTTTATTTCCCTTTTGACTTCTTCAGTAACCTGCTGGTTATTTAGAAATGCACTGTTTAATCTCCCCTGTTTTTCTTATAGTTTTTACTTGTTAATTGATATCTAGTCTCATAGCATTGTGATTGGAGAAGATGATTGATATGATTTCAATTTTCTTAAATTTACTGAGCTTTGATTTGTGACTCAAGATGTGGTCTATCCTGGAGAATGTTCCATGTGCACTTGCCTTCTTCTGCACTTGGATGGAATGTCCTAAAGATATCAATGAGATCCATCTCATCTAATGTATCATTTAAGACTTGTGTTTCCTTATTAATTTTCTGTTTTGATGATCTGTCCATTGGTGTGAACGGGGTGTTGAAGTCTCCTACTATTATTGTGTTACTGTCAATTTCTCCTTTTACGTCTGTTAGTGTTTCTCTTATGTATTGAGGTGCTCTTATATTGGGTGCACAGATATTTACAATTGCTATGTCTTCCTCTTGGACTGATCCCTTGATCATTATGTAGTATCCTTCCTTATCTCTTGCAATTTTCTTTATTTTAAGGTCTATTTTGTCTGAAATTAGAATTGCTACTCCAGCTTTCTTTTGCTTCCCATTTGCATGGAATATATTTTTTCATCCTCTCACTTTCAGTCTATATGTGTCTTTAGATCTGAAGTGGGTTTCTTGTAGACAGTATATATATGGATCTTGTGTTTGGATCCATTCAGCTAGTCTGTGTCTTTTGGTTGGAGCATTTAATCCATTTACATTTAAAGTAATTATTGATATGTATGTTCCTACTTCCCTGGTGGCTCAGATGGAAAGTGTCTGTCTACAATGTGAGAGACCTGGGTTGGGAAGATTCCCTGGAGAAGGAAATGGCAACCCACTCCAGTACTTCTTGCCTTGAAAATCCCATGGATGAAGGAGCTTGGTGCAGGCTACTATCCATGGGGTCGCAAAGAGTCGGGCAAGACTGAGCGACTTCACTTTCACTTTCATTGCCATTTTTAAATTGTTTGAGGTTGATTTTACAGATCTGTTTTCTTCTCTTGTATTTCTTGACCATATAAGTCCCTTTAACATTTGCTATAAATCTGGTTTGGTGGTACTGAATTCTCTTAATTCTCTTTTGCTTGTCTGTAAAGCTTTTCATTTCTCCATCAATTCTAAATAAGATCCTTGCTGGGTACAGTAATCTTGGTTGTAGGTTTTTCCCTTTTAGTATTTTAAATACATCCTTCCATTCCCTTCTGGCCTGCAGAGTTTCTGTTGAAAGATCAACTGTTAAACTTATGGGGTTTCCCTTGTATGTTACTTGTTGCTTTTAATATTCTTTCTTTGTGTTTAGTCTTTGTTAGTTTGATTAGTATGTGTCTTGGCATATTTCTCCTTGGGTTTATCCAGTATAGGACTCTTTGTACCTCTTAGACTTGATTCACTATTTCCTTTTCCATGTTGGGGAAATTTTCAACTATAATCTCTTCGAAAATTTTTTCATACCCTTTCTTCTTCTCTTCTTCTGGGATCCCTATAACTTGAATGTTGGTGTGTTTGATATTGTCCTAGCGGTCTCTGAAACTATCCTCAGTTCTTTCCATTCTTTTTACTTTACTCTGCTCTTCAGAAGTTATTTTCACCATTTTATCTTCCAGCTCCCTGATTCGTTCCTCTGTTTCAGATTTGTTTACTATTTTGAGACAAGCTCCCTGACTTGTCACAGATCAGGTCTTCTGAATAGCACTACTCTATAACTAAAGCATTTTTCGTAAAACTTCAATAAGTGATGTAAATTTAAGTAAAAATTTAAGATATCACAATTCCAGACCCCAGTTCGATTCCTGGTCAGGAAGATCCACTGGAGAAGGGATATGCTACCCACTCCAGTATTCCTGGGCTTCCCTTTTGGCTCAGTTGGTAAGGAATTCACCTGTAATGCAGGAGACCCGGGTTCAATTCCTGGGTTGGGAAGATTCCCTGGAGAAGGGAACAACAACCCACTCCAGTATTCTTGCCTGGAGAATTCTATGGACAGAGGAGCTATAGTCCATGGGGTCACAAAGAGGTGGACACAATGAAGTGACTAACACTTTCAACTACATGTCCAGAATCTGACTAAGCATTCTGAGATGGGCTGCAGAAGAGACCTAGGAGTACTGGGGTGTGGGAAGCTGGGCTTGGATGGGGGGAGTGTGTTTAACACATTCAATTTAGAAGCTGACCATCTAGTGTAGAGCTCATCTAAGAAACTCTGGGAATTAGCTCCCTTTCTTGTATTTTCAACAATCTCAGTGTCAGTAATAACAATGCTGTGATTTTCTCAATAGAGCAATAGAGATAACAAGGCTGAAATCAAAGACAGACACTTTGTCCTTAAAGAGTGGAAGAATCTTCTTTTGAAGGGCTCTTCCCACCTCTGAAGAAGTACATCAAAATCAATTAAGCTTTGAAGTCTATGCTTTGTTTCAGGAAGGGGTCGCTTTCTGCTGCTTACTCAAGGAATTCTGAAATGTGAAATAAGGAACTGCCTGAAATTTCTTCAGTTAATTTTATTTTGATCATCCCACAAGCATTTTTTTTCAGGAATTAATCAGAGTAATTAGAAAGGAAATAATGTTATCCAGAAGGGAAAAAATGAAGAGCTAAGAAAGTGGTCTTTAGACTAAACCACCACCACTATCACCACATGGATTTGATCCCTGGGTCAGGAAGATCCCCTAAAGAAGGGCATGGCAACCCACTCCAGTATTCTTGGTGGAAAATCCCATGAACAGAAAAGCCTGGTGGGCTACAGTCCACAAGGTTGCAAAGAGTTGGACAGGATTAAAGCCACTGAACATACAACCAACAAGGACCTACTGTATACAGAGGGAACCCTGCTCAATATTCTTAAAAACCTGAACGGGAAAAGAATTTGATAAAGGACAGACACAAGTATATGTTTAAATGAATAACTTTGCTGTACAGCTGAAACTAACACAATATTGTTAATCAATTATACTCCAATATAAAAGAAAAGTTAAAAAAAAAGTGATCTCTAAAGAAACCAAGGTGGATATTAAGAAAAGACGTACTCTGGCAAGGAAGAAACTTTAATTCTATAAATTAAATACAGAGGGAGCACAACTATTAATATAAGAGAAACAAATCACCAAGTATAAATATAAGTGAAGAGCTTAGATTTATAAGTGTATCAGAGGAGCTAAAAAGCCTAAAACAGGAGAGAATTCTGAATAATACCAAGAGCAATACAAAAGCCTCAGAATTGTATTCCAAGCATGAAAAGTTAAGGGAAAATGAAGGCTTACATCTGGGGAGAGAGCTGATGTAATGTGAAGAGCTAACAAAAAATGAATAATTATTTAATTTCAATTTTATTCCTAGTGGTTCTCCTACAGAGAATGATCTTCACAAGATGAATGAAAAACCAAATGCAAAAGGACACATACTATTCCATTTATATAAAGTTCAAAATATGCAAAATAATCTATAACATTAGAAATCAGGGTAATGGTTACTTTGGGGCACAGCACTAACTGTGAAGTAGCCTTAGGATACAGATGTGTTCACTTTGTGAAAATTCATCAAGCTGTACACTTAAGTTGTGTTGATATTTTGTATGTATGTGCTAATAAAAAGTTAGAAAGAAAAAGAAGCTAAGTCCAAAGTGTTAATATTGGCAAGGAGCCCACCTCACTCATTTATTAAAAGCTTAATTCAGTTTATTAAGGCTTAGTTCAGTTCTCTGGTCCAAATGACCCAACGATCTGAAAACTGACAAATCACTGAGGTTAATCTCTGAGTATCCATGAAGTTAAGAAGTCGAAAGAACTGAGATTAGCAAGTATTTTTCAAATTTAATAAAAAATGGGTCAGAAGGTATATGGAGAATGGATCTCAGGAACTCTATAACAAGTAGCATAATATCAATGCTGAGTAAAAATTCATGACACAAAGTGGGCATTAAAGACTTACTGAGTAAATAAATGTACTAAGTGAAGTGAAGTCTCTAAGTTGTGTCTGACTCTTTGCGACCCCATGGACTGTAGCCTACCAGGCTCCTCTGTCCATGGGATTTTCCAGGTAATAGTACTGGAGTGGGTTGCCATTTCCTTCTCCAGAGGATCTTCCCAACCCAGGGTTCGAACCCTGGTCTCCCACACTGTAGACAGATGCTTTACCGTCTGAGCCACCAGAGAAGTTCATTTAATTTTAGTGACTCACTGAAAGAGTGTGTACTCTCTGAATCAAGATAATCTTTCTTTCTGAAACTGGAAGGATTTAAGATATTATATGAGTTTCAGGAGTGAATCAGATGAAGAAAATCTAACCTAAGACAAACACAAAGATTTAGAAGTAAGTTTCAAATCTATTTTTTAAATGTACGTGTGTATGTAGACAGAATTTATTATGTGTACTTTCTTAATTGATAATTAAAATTTGCTTAAAAGAAAATGTGCTTAAAAAAATAAAATGTGCTTGCATAAAACACAATCTAATCAAGGGCAATTCAAAAGTAATGGAAGAAAACAAATTTTTAACAGCAGTTGCATCCAATTGGTAAAATATAAGGTTATTCTATTGTTATTTATTTTTCTAAAGTATCTTTAACAAACAGTATCTAACTTCACCAGATGTTTTGAGAATTTCAATGACAGTGGTACAGTACTTCACACAGTACCTAACACCTCAATAAATGGAAGGTACTAAAAATGTATACCATCATAAATTATTTAACCATGTTTTTATGCTGTATAGTTTTAGGGATGCCCACTAATCTGCCACAGTAATTTCATTATTCAAGTTATACAAAGTTTTACCATTAGAAAAAATCTATTTTTTAATTAAACATAAATCACTCTTACCTTTCGCAATTCAACTGTCACTTCATTTCTGTGTCTTCGCATTGCTGTAAGAAAAACAAAAGTTTCATTAAATATCTAAATATTGATACTGCTAGTATAAATAAAGTCTCTGGCATTTATTTTTTTTTTTAGATTTTACTCTTAAAGATTAAGGATTAGTCAGTTTTAGACTTTAAATGATGAACTATAGGAGGCTAAAAAGTCAAAACTCCTGTCTATTTTACTGGATACCTATTGATTAGTTCTGTGGGGAGTGGGAGACAGAGTCAGCTGCCTAAGATCCACGCTCCTGTCCTAACTGCACCCAGGTTTCTATGGGGAATTATATACTCTCCACTGTGTAGTCCTGATGGAACCATCTATTAAAGCATCTCCAAAAAAAGAAAAAAGAAAATCATCTCACTCTCTCCTAGCATAAACAGCATGAGCTCAAACTCTGCCAACAGAACTCTCCTCTGTAACTCTGAACCCAGAGCAAAATAGAAAGAGGGAAATTTTTTTTAAAAAGCATGTTAATTACCAAAGGAAGTATCTGGACAAGGCAGTGAGCCATGCCTATTTCTGAACTTGCTATATTCCTAGTTATCTGGTGTCTCTACTCATTTGATGAACTCATAGTCTTCCAATATGGTTTTGCTTTTAAGTCGTCCCGAACCAATTTTTTATGCCTGCAACTAGTGTATTCTACCTCAAACAATTAATGTTTCAAAAAAGTAATTTACTCATTGTTATGACCTTAAAAATCACATAAAAACGAAAATAAACTTGAGACAAGTATTTTGTATCAAAAGATAAAGAAGTATCCTTCTAAGTTTACTCAGAGGCTCTCTCACAAATGTCTTAATAGGAATTATTAAAATAACTAGATATCTCTGGTAGCTCAGCTGGTAAAGAATCCGCCTGCAACGCAGGAGACCTAGGTTCAATCCCTGGGTTGAGAAGATCCCCTGGAGGAGGGCATGGCAACCCACTCCAGTATTCTTGCCTGCAGAATTCCCATGGACAGAGGAGCCTGGTGTGTTGCAGTCCATGGTTTTGCAAAGAGTTGGATATGACTGAGCAACTAAGACAGCACATATATCCCTTCTCCCCTTAACACAGTGATATAATGGATTATTTCATTACACATACAAATACAGTAAGTGTTTACATTTTTAGAATAAAGGCCACATGTCATGGTGTATTATTTTTTTAATACACTGCTACAGGCAGTGTGTTATTAATATTATTCTATTTAATGATCTTTTGTTACTGTGCCTCTGTCAAGTTTTCTTAAACTACAGTGATAAATTAATCTCTTTGTAGGAAAAAGAATCCCATGGAATCCAAATTATAAACTTTGTTAAATACACTGAAATATTAATCTAGATATAAACTCATGCTTAAAGACAGACATGTTTAATGTAAAGGAAATTGCCAAATAAAATTCAAATTAGTAACATTTATTTGATGTGATGGAAAGAGGCACTGCTAAAACTATTACTACTAATAGGGTTCAATAGTAAAAAGAGCGAGCCCTGAATATAATTCTATATTTAATGTTTCTGGGTTTAGGTTTCAACACTATTAATACAGAGAATGCTTTATGTATTGATTAATCACACAAATTATAATAAACGAGCAAATACAAATATTACTGAAGTGTTATCTGATCACTCTATAAAGAAAGCTGTCTTTATTCACCTGAAAAACTACCAACTGTCAAAATCTGCCTGTATAAACTGTTTGCCTAATCCAACAGTTACTAAAACTGGAAGAGAAAGGTATTCTGAGTGTAATAACTACTACACTCAATTGTTTACAAACTGTTTAAAGAGAGGACACAAGGACTTCCCTACCAACGCAGGGGACGCCTACCAACGCAGAGGACACATTCGGGCCACATGGAGCAGAGCGGCTAAGCCCACATGCTGCAATTACTGAAGCCCTGGAGCCCGTGCTCTGCAGCAAGAGAGGCCGCCGCAGTGAGATGCCCATGAACGGCAACTGCTCCCTACAACCAGAGAAAGCCTGAACGTAGCAAGAAGATCCAGTGCAGTCAAAATAATTAATTAATTAATTAGAAAAAATAAGAGAGCAGACAACAAAAAGTCTCAGGCAGCCTGTCTCTTCGAAAATATGATCATGTTACTGCTACACTGTAATTTCCATTAAAAAACTACTTCAGCAAGGCTAGAAGTGGTGGGTGAGCTTCTAAAGTACTCTGAATAAATGAGGACTCTGCACTTCAGAGGAGGCTAGTTAGCATGTGAAGTGCCCAAATCAGGAGTTAATTCCCAATTAGTAAGTGCTTCAAATATCAACTTCTGAATTTAGACACTTGTTTGTCGTAAGGGATGTTGGAAATAATTTTTCATTGCTGAACTGGAATTGTTCAAGACATATGGATTAACTAGGTATACTGTACAAGTGCCTTAAGTCTTACCTGTTTGCAGTTTAAGAATCTGACAAGCCCTACAGAGAAGTTTTTGAGTCTAAGTGATTCTGTGGCCCACCTCACCTTGAAAGATTTTGTTCCGTAATTCTAGTCAGATCTTCCTGGTGTCTAAATACACACTTGTGTAAGAATTAACAGCAAATTCTAAGGCTTATTTTATTATAACTCACTGGGAATTCCCTGGCAGTTCAATTATTAGGACTCAGCACTTTCACTGCTGAAGACCTGGGTTCAATCCCTGATCAGGGAACTAAGATCCCACAGGTCATACAGCATGGCCAAAAACAGTAATAATAACAATAGTATAACTCACTGGTAGTAAAATTTCTAAGGAAAATCACCTATTACTTGCACCTATCTATACTGTTAAAGGTCTTCTATTCATCCAAAACCACCTATGGGTATAAATGGCCAAATGGCTTAGGTCAGTCAGCAACAGGGAACTATCATCTATGGCGCAAGTACCTTTGAATTAGTCATCACTTACTCTCCACTCTGTTTAAGTTATAGAAAAAGGCTTCATCTTAGGGCCTTCTCCTTCCTTACATTCTTCCCACGTAATCTCATCTACTCTTACGTCTTCAATTACAGTTTGAAGACCACTCGCAAGTATCTATTCTGCTCTCTCGCCTGGGCTTCAAATCCGTAAGTACAATATTCACTCTTTTGTCAAAACTTACTAAATCCAACCTAAGTGCTCCACGCAATAGGCCTGCAACTGGAAGGCAAATACAGCAATTATAATCTAGTACTGCTGCTGCTGCTAAGTCGCTTCAGTCGTGTCCTACTCTCTGTGACCCCATAGACGGCAGCACACCAGGCTCCCCTGTCCCTGGGATTCTCCAGGCAAGAACATTGGAGTGGGTTGCCATTTCCTTCTCCAATGCAGGAAAGTGAAGTCGCTCAGTCATGTTGGACTCTTAGCAACCCCATGGACTGCAGCCCACCAGGCTCCTCCGTCCATGGGATTTTCCAGGCAAGAGTACTGGAGTGGGGTGCCATTGCCTTCTCTGATAGTCTAGTACAGTGGTCAGCAAACCGTAGCCTGTGGGCCAATTCTGGCAAGCTGTCTGTTTTTGCAGGGCCCCAAAGGAATAGTTTGTACATTTTTAAGTGATTACAGTATGCTGCTAAGTCACTTCAGTTGTGTCCGACTCTGTGTGACCCCAAAGACGGCAGTCCACCAGGCTCCCCGTCCCTGGGATTCTCCAGGCAAGAACACTGGAGTGGGTTGCCATTTCCTTCTCCAATGCATGAAAGTGAAAAGTGAAAGTGAAGTCACTCAGTCATGTCCGACTCTTCGCAACCCCGTGGACTGCAGCCTACCAGGCTCCTCCGTCCATGGGATTTTCCAAGCAAGAGTACTGGAGTGGGGTGCCAATGTCTATATGATACCTTTATTTTTGTCTCTTGGCCCCTCAAAGCCTGTAATATTTACTATCTGTCCTTTTAAGAAAAGTTTGCCAGCAGCTGGTCTAGGGGAAAAGATGGTAATAACACGCATTAATATAAATGTGTTAATTGTTAAGATAGGAAAATAAATAATAAAGTTCTATATCAGAAGGAGACATGATCAAAGAGTCAGGAAAGGGCTCAATGAAGAATTAAAATATGTGTGCCTATGTGTAAATTTAGGGATAGGGGACAGATCACTGCAAGGCCTCAAACTCAGCTACTTATAAATACCACACCTGCCCCTGATCTTCCCCCACAGAAAAAAATACCACCTACGCTTCCATGAACATCCCCAATACCAGGAAATAGTGCAACCACCCAAACAGTTCAAGAGCCCCAATCCTGGTAGATCACCCGTGGCTACTCACCCTCCAAATCTCTGACATCCAACAGGGTCAACAAAATAGGATTCACACCTTCCAGCCTTACCGCCACCATCCTAGACTACTAGGCACCATCACGTCAGCTGGATCATTACTAGTCTCCTTCTATGCCCTGAACCAGTTTTCCATAATGCATCCAGAGCATTCTTTTTCTAATGCAAACCTGTGTTGCAATTCTCTTGAATAAAATCTTTCAATGAATTTTTTTAATCTAGAATCTTTCACTTCATCCAAAAAAAAAAAAGTTACCAGGACAGTTAAACCAAAACCCCATGTACAAAATCTACAACAATGGGTGATAAGGCACACCCATGAATTCTCAAATACAAGAAGGTTAAATCTGGTTAAATCACCAACTATAGGACTGACATGTTCTCAGCATATCTGCTGAAGGAAACAGAAGGGTAGAAGTAACTGGGTAATTGAAGGAGGAGAGGGGAAGAGAACCCCAAATGAATCTCTAGAATTTAGAAAGGCAATTTGAGGATAGCTGCAAATGAAAGGGACAAAACACTGTAAGAAATGACGAGAGCAGACTCAAACAAGAGGCTGAAGTCCTCCTTCCTGGGAAAAGCCCTATAACTGAAAGGAAATTTCTGGGAAAAGAATTCCAAGTGATTAAGACAGGCACACTAGGGCAAAACAGAGGATCCAGACGAAAGTGGGTGAGTGAAAAAGAGCCAGATCTCAGAAAATAGGAATATATATATATTTATAAACTCATTTCTAAAAAAAGAAGAAGGAGGTCTAGAGTAGGATGGCTAGAAAAGCTATCTTGACCCATCCCTCACTCTGAAAGGCTCAGGAAAACGTATCATAAAATGAACAACATAAAAGGACTGGGGTCAAATTCTATATTATAAGACATAAGGAACAGAAGATCCATTAAAATACAACAGGTAAAAATTACATCCTAGAGAACAACAGAAAACGTGAAAGAACATTATTATTCAGAAAAACTAAAAAATGAGATAATAAAAATGAAAGAATTTGAAAATTTTGAAAATTTCAGAAAGGAAATCTAGCCAAGAACAATCACACAACACAACAGATAATGCTTAAGAGATACAGAATGTGCAGAGAAATAAAATTTTAATAAAAAAGAAAGGAAGGTGAAAATTATTAGAAATAATAAAGGCAATAATTAAAAAAGAAAAGTTCTAAAACTAAAAGACCTGAAATTACTGAAAAAGCACACAAAGTACTGGGAAATCAATCCAGAAAGACCAACACCAAGATGTATTAGAAAGACTAATGGATTTCAAAACAGAAAAGAAAACGCCTCTGGACATCTACATGTAGGGGTAGATCTAATAAATGAGCTCAACAAGGTCACAGAATACAAGATAAAAACAGAAAAGTCAGTTTGTATGTCTATACATCTGCAACAAACACATGGGCATCAAACCTACCACAGAGAGTTTTCCAATCTCATTCTTTTACATGCAGCTGTCCTATTTTTCCAGCACCACTTACTGAAGAGACTGTCTTTTCTCCATTGTATATTCCTGTCTCCTTTGTCATAGATTAATTGACCACAGGTGTGTGGGTTTACTTCTGGACTTTCTATCCCATTCTACTGATTTATATTTCTGTTTTTGTGCCAGTATCAGACTGCTTTGATTACTTCAGCTTTGTAGTAGAGTCTGAAGTCAAGAAGCCTCATTCCTCCAGCAATAAACTAACAATGCACACATGGGCATCAAAATGAAAAATACAAAGAATATCATCAATAATTTCTCAAAAAAAATACTTAGGTATGATCCTAACAATACATGTACACGATACAGAAGTTAAAACAAAATAACACTGATGAAGGAATTTAAGAATCTAAAAAATGTAAAGACATACTGTGTTCATGGACTGGTAGACTCAAGTTGATGTCAATTCTTCTCATAATGTATACAGATTTAGCACAATTCCTTTCAAATACCGATAATACTGTTCTAAGCTTATGTAGAAAGCCAAAGTAATTAGAATAGCTAACAATTTTGTGAGAAAAAAAGTGGGAGGAATTAGTCTATCTAACTTCCAGATTTATTATATAGCTACAGTAATAAACACTGCGTGATAGAGGTGGAGAGATATATACACTGATCAAAGGAACAGAAGAGGGAACCCCACACAGACCTGCACAAATATGCTGACTCCCCTTCTGACAGAGGCATGAAAATAATTCAACAGAGGAGAGCTAGACTCCTCAACAAATGATGGTATTCAGGTAGAGGTTAACAGACAAGTATATGAACCTCAACTTGAAGACTCATACCTCATACACGAAATATAATACAAACTGAGCATGCTGAAATTTAAAACTAGGATCTGGAACTAGGCAAAGAATTCTTAGACTTTTCCCTAAAAGCATGATCCATAAAAGGAAAAACCAATAAATGAAACTTCATCAAAATTTAAAATTTCACTCTTAGAAAGCTTCCATGTGGAAAAGATGAAAACACAAGTTAGAAACTGAAAATAAAATATTGTCAATGACACTATTATAGAGAACTCTTATAATATTAGAACAATTAAATTAGAAAGTAGGCAAAAGAAATTAAGAAATAATACATCAAAGAGGATATACAGATGGCAAATAAATACATGAAAAGATGTTCAATATTATTAAC
Organism: Aepyceros melampus; assembly: GCA_006408695.1. Lineage (NCBI taxonomy): Eukaryota > Metazoa > Chordata > Mammalia > Artiodactyla > Bovidae > Aepyceros > Aepyceros melampus. The sequence continues at coordinate 603,639 of SJXQ01008409.1, read as the reverse complement.
CATTAGGGAAATGTAAATTAAAACCAAATGAGATATTACTACACACCTACCAGAACAGCTACATTAAATAACTGAGGCAATACCAAACGCTGAGGAAGATGTGGACTGCTGGTGGGATGTAAAGCAATGTCCGGAAAATCCTGTTTTTAAACTAAACATGCAAATACACTGGACTTAGCAACTACTGTATTACATAAATGCACACAAATGCTGGCAGCAGCTTTATGCATTCATGACAGCCCAAACCTGGAACCCAGACATCCTTTGTAGTTTAAAAGAAATTTTGGTACATCCATACCCAAAATGCTACCCAACAATAAAAAGAAATGAGGGACTTTTCTGGCAGTCCAGCAGTTAAGACTCCACGCTACCACTGCAGGAGGTTTGGGTTTGATCCCATGTTAGGGAACTAAGATCCTGTGTGCCAGGTGGTGTGGCCAAAATAAAAACATTTTTAAAAAATGAATGAACTATTGATACAAGCAACAGCCTGGATGAATCTCCGGGATTCACGTTCTGTTGAAGCCTGGCTTGGAGAACTTTGAGCATTACTTTGCTAGCATGTGAAATGAGTGCGATTATGTGGTAGTTTGAACATTTTTTGGCACTGGAATGAAAACTGACCTTTTCCAATCCTGTGGCCACTAGTGAGTTTTCCAAATTTGCTGGCAGGTTGAGTGCAGAACTTTTGCAGCATCATCTTTTAGGATTTGAAATAGCTCAAGTGGAATTCCATCACATCCACTAGCTTTGTTCACAGTGATGCTTTCTAAGGCCCACTTGACTTCACACTCCAGGATGTCTGGCTCTAGGTGAGTGATCACACCATCATGATTATCTTGGTCGTGAAGCTCTTTTTTGTACAGTTCTTCTGTGTATTCTTGCCACCTCTTCTTACTGTCTTTTGCTTCTGTTAGGTCCATACCGTTTCTATCCTTTATTGTGCCCATCTTTGCATGAAATGCTCCCTTCCTATCCCTAATTGTCTTGAAGAGATCTCCAGTCTTTCCCATTCTATTGTTTTCCTCTTTCTTTGCATGGATCACTGAGAAAGGTTTTATTATCACTCCTTGCTATTCTTTGGAATTCTGCATTCAGATGGCTATCTTTCCTTTTCTTCTTTGCCTTTCACTTTTCTTTTCTCAGCTATTTGTAAGGGCTCCTCAGACAACCATTTTGCCTTTTCACATTTCTTTTTCTTGGAGATGGTTTTGATCACAGCCTCTTGTACCATGTTACGAACCTCCGTCTATAGTTCTTCAGGCACCTATCAGTCTAATCCCTTGAATCTATTTGTCACTTCCATTGTATAACTGTAAGGATTTCCTTTAGGTCATACCTCTATGGCCTAGTGGTATTCCCTACTTTCTTCAACTTAAGTCTGAATTTGGCAATAGGGAGATCATGATCCGAGTCACAGTCAGCTCCCAGTTTTGTCTTTGCTGACTGTTATAGAGCTTCTCCATCTTCAGCTCTACCTATGGACATCACCAGATGGTCAATACCAAAATCAGGTCGATTATAATCTTTGCAGCTGAAGATGGAGAAGCTCTTGACTGTATATATATCAATATTTTACAATATGTTACCATTGGAGGAAACTGAATAAATGGTCTCTCTGTATTATGTTCTACATTTGCATATGATGTTACAATTATCTCAAAATAAAGGTCAATTATTTTAAACCTTTAAAGGAAATTCCCTGGTGGTCCAGTGGTTAGGACTCCATGCTTACACTGCTGAGGGTGTGAGTTAGACTCCTGATCCAGGAACTGAGATCGCATAAGCTTTGTGGTGCAGTCACAAACCACCAAAAAAAAAAAAAAAAAAGATCAATAGACAAAAAAAAAACTAAAAAATAAAAAGATATATTTTACATCAGATGCTGAGGAGGGGAAGAAGTCATAATCAATTTCTGAACTGTACATAACAGTGAATCAATAGAAAATAACTAAAAGAGAGGGAACCAAATAAAGCTAACTAGCCACCATAACAAAAATACAAACCTTCTATAAAATATCAAAAAGTATACGGAAAGAATCACCTAGGACTATTTCACACATAAATATATGGGAACAGGGAAGAAATAAGGTAGAGAGCTCAAGGAAATTAGGCTACATTTGACTTCAGAATGTATGAAAATGAATTATATAGTGTATGACAAAATGAAACTTCAACAAAAGTAATAAAAAAAAAAATCATGAAGCTAAATGTGCATCCAGTTAGTGGTGAGGTGAGGTGAGGTGAAGTCGCTCAGTCGTGTCCGACTCTTTGCGACCCCATGGACTGTAACCTACTAGGCTTCTCCATCCATGGGATTCTCCAGGCAAGAATACTGGAGTGATTGCCATTTCCTTCTCCAGGCGATCTTCCCAACCCGGGGATCAAACCCGGGTCTCCTGCATTGGAGGCAGACGCTTTAACCTCTGAGCTACCAGGGACCCAGTTAGTGGCACAGTCATACTATCTCCTGTAACCTTCAACACGGTAGTTTGTATATCCCCAGTCAACTCTAAAATGTACTCGTATAATTAATACTTTACTAAAATTTTGCCTTTTTAAAAACACAGGCCCTATATGACATATGGTTTACAATAATTTCATGTGGTTTTAGAGCCATCAGAAAGCCTCTATTAATTCCAGGTTATGAATCTCTATAATAACAGTAGGTAATTTCAGAAAAGGACAGGAAGGGAATTTGGGGGTTAATGGAAGTAGACTAAAACTAGCTTTTTGTGATGGCTGTACAACTGAACAATTTACTAAAAATCATACTTTATACTAACAGTATAAGTAAATTATACTGTATATAAACCATACTAACATAAACCTGTTTTTAAAATCCTCTGCAATACAGGTATTTATATACTTGTTCCTTCTAAATACAGTAATTGAAGCAAATGTATAAAATTTTATTTGGGGAGGAGGTAGGGGACTACATAATCATATAAAATTGACCTGTCAAGTAGTGATAAAACTAGAAAAAAAATAGCTCTGGGACAATAATAACTAAATTTGCCACCAACTGAGTCATCCATGTTTCAAGGTATTCATGACAAAGCTGACTTCTGAAAAGCAATGGAAGCCCCAGGGCAGTGAAACTGGTACCTTCAATGAGCTGAAGGAACATTAACTTCAGTCTCCGAATTCTTACAAAGAAGGAATTGTAGAATTCAAAGACACCACTTTACAATTAACAAATAATGGGTCTAGGCAGTGATCACCAACGGCTGCTAATATCAGGAAATGAAATAATCCAGCACTGTTGTTTGCTGCTCAGTCGCTAACTCGAGTTCAACTCTTTGTGACCCCATGGAATGCAGCACACCAGGCTTCCCTGCCCTTCACTATGCATCACCTAATACAACTATGAGCTTCCCTGCAGGAAAAAGGTAGCTCAGTCAGTAAAGAATCTGCCTGCAGTGCAAGAGACCCGGGTTGGATTCCTGGGTTGGGAGGATCCGGTGAAGAAAGAAATGGCCTCCCACTCCAGTATTCTTGCGTGGAAAATCCCATGGACAGAGGAGATGGCGTGCTGCGGTCCTCAGGGTTGCAAGAGTCCGACACGACCAAGCGAATAAATCACCAGCACCACCACCTGGTGGCTCAGTGGTAAAGAACCCACCTGCCAGTGCAGGAGATGCAAGTTTAATCCCTGGGTCGGCAAGATGCCCTGGAGGGCAACCCACTCCAGTGTTCTTGCCTGGGAAATCCCATGGACAGAGGAGCCTGGCGGGCTGCGGTCCATGGGGTTGGACACGACTTAGTAACTAAAAAACAACAACAATAAAAATTATGTATTACCCAAGAAAGCGAAAAGCCAACCCATGGAATGAGAGAGAAGATTTGCAAATTATATATCTGATAAGGGACATGTATCTAGAATAAATGTTAGTAGCTCAGTCGTGCCTGACTCTTTGCAACCCCATGGACTGCAGCCCTCCAGGCTCCTCTGTCCATGATTTTCCAGGCAAGGACACTGGAGTGGGTCGCCATTTCCTTCTCCAGGAGATCTTCCCAACCCGGGATTCCTGCACTGCAGGCAGATTCTTTACCGACTGAGCTATGAGAGAAGCCCAGAATGGACCCATACAATTCAATAATAAAACAACACAATTTTAAAGTAAGCAAAGGATCTGAATAAACAGTTCTCCAAAGAAGAAAAACAAATGACCGATAAGCACAGGAAAAGATGTTCAACATAATTAGCTATCAGAGAAACAGAAAACAAAATCACGAGATATTCATTAAAATGGATAAAATAAAGAAGACAGATAAGTACTGGTGAGAATATGGAGAAATCAGAACTCTCACATTCTGCTGGTGGGATTGCACAATAGTCTGAAAAACAGTCTGGGAGTTCCTCAAAAATTTAAACATTGAATCACACATGATTCAGCAACTGTACTTCTAGTATATACCCAAGAGATATGAAAACATATGCTGCACAAAAACTTGTACCAGAATGTTCACAGCAACTCAATCCGCAATAGCCAAAATGTGGAAGTAACTTAAATGCCCCACCAAATGGATACATGTAATGTGGTATACCCATACAAAGGAAAATCATTCAGCAATAAAAAGGAATGAATTACTAACATATACTAAAAACATGAATGAACCTTGATTCCATTTATGTAAATGTCCTGAATAGGCAAATCTATGGAGATGGAAAGCGGATTAGTTGAAGGGGGGTGGAGAAAGGAGAATGACTCCTAAAGGTCATATTATTTCTTTTTGTGGTAATGAAAATATTCTGAAAATGGGTATGGAGATGGCTTTACAACTTTTACTTTTAGCATGAATATGCTAAAAACCACTGAGCAGATGTGAAATGTATGTAAATTGTACCTCAAGATCTTTCTTTTGCAGTATATAATACCACATACAAATCAATCTTTGCAAATAAATTAATAAATAAAAAGTACCAAGGCTTTACATTTAACAACCAATTTACAGGAAATGAAAAGAACCGAAAGACATACTAAACATCAAGAAGTTGCAACCAGCAAAATTCAGGATAAACAACTCCATTTCTCAAACAACAACAAGCAACAAGGCAAAGGGGGAAGGGTGGTGGCTTGAGAAATGGAGCAGGAACTTACAGACTGGAGATTTAAGAGACATGTCAACCAATCACAGAACACAGAACTTGAATACTGATCCAAACAAACTATAATGTAGTCATGTACAGATGTGAGAGAGTTGGACCATAAAGAAGGTTGAGTGCTGAAGAACTGATACTTTCATACTGTGGTGCTGGAGAAGACTCTTGACAGTCCCGTGGACAGTGAGTAGATCAAAACAGTCAATCTTAAAGGAAATCAACCTCAAATATTCATTGGAAGGACTGATGCTGAAGCTGAAGTGCCAATACTTTGACCCCCTGATGCAAAGAGCCAACCCGCTGAAAAGATGTTGGTGCTGGGAAAGACTGAGGATAGGAGCAGAAGCAGGCAACAGAGGGTGAGATGGTTGGATGGCATTACTGACTCAATGGACATGAGTTTGAGCAAACTCAGGGAGACAGTGAAGGACAGGGAAGCCTGGAGAGCCACAGTCCATGAGCTAACAAAGAGTCAGACACGACTTGGCAACTGAACAACAACATTACACACATTAGAACGCATGCACGTATGCTACAGATAAAACACAGCTGGGGAAGTCTGAACATTGGCTATTTAAACGAAGTCACTTCTATTAATGATGTTTAGCTGTAATTTTAAAATTTTTTAACTTTTCAAGATATAAAAGTATATACAGATTAAAGCAGAAAATAAATTCACCAAAAGAAGAGACCCCTCAAATAAACCCAAACATACGTAGAGACTTGATATGATAGAGATGGTATTGCAGACTACTAGTGAAAAAGACAGGCCATTTAATAAATGGTCCTGAGCCAAACAATTATCCATGTGGGGGAAAAAGAAACTGGATGCCTACTACATCACCATACATAAAGATCAATTCCGGATGGTTCGAAAATTTATAAAATCAACACTTCAAGTTTTTAAAGAAAAATACCTTTACAGTCCCTGGGTAGAGAAAAGTTTAAGTAGAACACAAAAATGTTAAAATCAAAAGAATAACTCCATTAAAATTTAGTATTTCTGGTCTTGGAAAGATGCCACACAGAAAGTGAAAAGAGAAGCCAAACTGGAAGAAACCTGAAGCATGAATACTAAGCAATAAATATCCAGAATATACAAAGTACTCATACATCACTGAGAAAAGACAACAGACAAAACAAAGACAAGGCATTTCACAGATGATAAAACAACAGTCAACATGAAACGATGGTCAACCTCATCACGTAGGAAGATGCAAACTCAGAGTATAGTGAGATACCTTTCTGCACTTTAGACTGCCAAAGCGTTAGTAGGTATTATACCACCAAGTGTTCATGAAGATGCAGAGCAACTGGTGAGTTGTACAATCATTTTGGGGAAAAAATTTGCCACTTTTAAAATATGGTAAAGATGAAAGTACTCAAGTACACAACAATTCTGTTTCAAGGTATAAATCCTACAGAAGCTCTTGCATATACTCATCATGAGACAAATATAAGTGGTTTCTGGCATCACTGGTTTATAATAGCAAGAAACAAAAATACTGAAAGCAACTCAAATGTTCTTTAAAAGGAAAATTAATGAATTGTGAGGCAATCATTACTCAGCAATGAGGACGAATTAACTACAGCTACACAAATGAATCTAGAACTGTTAACATTACATGAACAAAACAACTAAAAATTTTTTATTTTCCACATTATACAGTATGAATATTTCATATTATAAAAAAAGCAAGCAAAAGTAAATACTATGTTATTTCAGGATACAGACATGTACGATAATCAGGAAAAGCAAAGTAATGATTTACACACATTTATGACAGTGGATTACTTTTTATATGTGTGTGCATATGTGTGTATACATATGGAATGAAATACATGCTCTGGCTCTGGAGTCACACATGCACTTTCATTACAACACAGAGGCCCAAAGTCTAGGGAACAAGTCCCTCAGCCCAGGCCTGGGCAGTACAGCAGCAGCAGAACTGGACAAGAATGTCACTACTTAGCCCGTGGATTCACTTCTGACAGAAAGCTAGGGATGCGATCAGAGATAGCTTCTGTTTCTAGTTCTTAAACTTAGTATTGGATTCACAGATATTTGTTTTATTATTTCTTCAAAACATATCTACATTATCTATTTTTGTATATCAAATGCTACACAATTTTTTAAATGTTTAAAGGAAAGAAAATAGCACTACTGATATACAACTAAGCATTGTGAGCTGTCAACAGCTGTGATCCACTGACATTTTGCTTCCCATTTCACTTGTGACCAGTAGAATCAACATATCAAACTGCAGTCACAGAGCATGAAAGTGAAAAGTGAAAGTAAAGTCACTCAGTCACATCTGACTCTCAGCCTACCAGGCTCCTCTGTTCTGGGATTTCTCAGGCAAGAGTACTGGAGTGGGTTGCCATTTCCTCCTCCAGCGGATCTTCCTGACCCAGGGACTGAACCCAGGTCTCCCACATTATAGGCAGACGCTTTACCGTCTGAGCCACCAGGGATTATCTAATGCTAATAAATCCACATCAGATTTCAATCCTCAGAATGTGATCCAGAAAACACTGACAATCGCAGTATCATTTAAGGCTAATTCAAATTCTAACTTACCTTCTGATACGATGCTCTGCTCTGGGTTAGTAGCTCTCAAATTTTTAGCCTGCAATAAAATAACCTAGCTTTGTTAAAACACAAACTGGGACTTCCATGGTGGTCCAGTGGTTGGGAATCTGCCTGCCTATGCAGGAGACGGGGGTTCAATCCTGGTCTGGGAAGATTCCACATGTCTTGGGGTAACTAAGCCCCTGCACCACAACCACTGAGCCCTCAGGCGGCAACTACTGAAGCCCTCACGCCCCAGAGCCCGTGCTCTGCAACAGAGAAGCCACCGCAATCAGAAACCCGCACACCGCAACGAGAGAGCAGCCCCCGCTCACTGCACCCGAGCGCCACAATGAAGACTCAGTGAGCCCAGGAAAAAAAAAAAAAAACCAACAGACTGCTGGGCTCTGCTCCCAGATTTCTCAAGCAGCAGGGCTGGGGTAAGGGTTAAGAATTTGTTTCCAACAAGATCCCAGATGATACTGATGCTGATGCTGCTAGAACCACACTCTTAACCACTGCTCTTGGTTAATTCTCTCATAAAATAACCAACAAAATTATCACTAAATTAGGAAGTATCCATATCACACCAAACAATTTTCCTCTAAGGTTTCATGTCAATTATTCAACACACACTGAGTACATATTACACAAATCGCATTAGAGCACTACCCTATGATGGCACAGCACAGTGGTTAGAAACATCTGCTCTGGAGTCAGTGGTCTAGGTGTAAATTCAGGCTCCCCCAGGCAAACCGGATGATATTTTCGAAATGTTACTGGCCTCTCCATCTTACTTCTTTATCTATAAAATGATGATAACAATGACTCATAGGATTACATCAAGAAATGAGTCAAGTTCATGTTAAAAGTTTGCATAATGGGGACAGTGCCGGGCACAGAGAGCCCACAAGAACATTAGCTACCATCGTCATTATTAACGATGTCCCCATGTTCCACATGTGTCAGAGTCAATGTCTCATCTTCCTCCATACGCTTCAAGACCACTGCTTCTGCGGAGCTGTGGAGAAGAACTTACCTCATTTACCACATCACTCTGTGCCCATTTTCATTTCTGTCACCAGTGCCCTTATACTCAGCAAAGACGAGAAGCTGGTTTAGTTTTCCTCTCCAAACCAAGTCCTGACCACATCCCTGGTATCTTCACAACCCTTTAACAGCCTGCTCCTGAGGCTCACCAGTTCTTTTTCCTAAGTTTCCAGCAATCCTTTCATCAAGAATCACCCACAGATCTGCCAGTCCAATTAGGATAAATTTAGGATGCTTTACACTTCATTCATAAACTCTGGAATATTCAACATTTTAATATGAAATGGGTAGACTTTCCCTTAAACACATGTACACTGACCTCTAATTTGAAGAATCTCTGACCGGAGCAGCAGAACACTCCAAAGATCCAACTAAGGCACTAGACAACTTCCTGTTCATTAGTCACTGGACAGACTGACCTAGATCCACAAAAATTACTTTAGACCTTCAGCCCTTGATTTTCTCCCACTTTATTAACCCCTTCCTGTTTTGCTTCCTTCTTACATAGTCCTCATACTTCAACACTTCTGCCCCCTGTATTTCTATCCTGTTGCCCTGATAAAAAGCTAACTCTGACTCACTTTAAGTCTTACTCCAAAAGCCAGGCTAGCAAGCACTGCAAGAGAAAAAAACAAAACAAAAACAAACCTCAGCCTCCAATATGGGTATTACCAATTCCAGGTTTCTAATCTCAGTTAAACTCTCAATGCTTGCTGTTTGGATAGTTTTCCCACCTTCCTCAGGTAGGTTTTGCACAAAAAAGCTACTTCCAGAAGACCCCTTTTCCATAATCTCCTTCCTCTCTGAAGAAAACCAGGCTCTCCATTTATTAAGAAAACAGGAACCATGAGATGGTAGCAATTCTCTCAACTTCCTATCATGCACTGCACCTCCAAATCTCAATTCCATCCCCAATCAACTGCACCCTCAAACATTCTTTCCTTTCATTCTATCACAATCACAGAGTCTTTCTTCATCAGTTACCCCCTTGTCCATTGTTCCAAGCTCTATTTCTCATCATCATGAGTTTGCTCAAGTCTCTCTCATCTTATTTGAAAAAAAAAAAAAAAGCTCTTCCTCAATCTACATTTTCTTTTGACAACTGTCTTCCTTTAGCCAAAATTCTTGAAGGAACAATCTACAGTTTTCCACTTCTTCACTCCATTCACTTAGCCAGCTTTCAAAAAACTTCACTAACACAGCTTTTGCAAACCTCATCAGCAATCTTCTATTCACGACACATCCATCTGTGGCGCCCGCCTCTGCAGGAGCGCACTGTCACCCATTCATTCTCACTCCCTTGACTCCCATGCTGTCTTCCTCTGCGGCCTCCCTCCCTGTCCCTCTATGGTGCTCTCCCTGCAGGCTCTGTCTACAACCTTGCAGGCCATTCATCTACTTCCTCCACAAACCCCTTCTAGAATATTATATTTCCATGGCTTCAATGACCAACTTTATATTATTAACTCTGAACCATCTGGGTTTGCTTATTGATGACTTCTGAAACATGTATGGTGTGTAACTTTTCAGCAAGGTCATAAACATTTGTATTAGGAAACATCCAGTTAATCTTTATAGGAAAATGTTTTTGTCTGGTGTTTAAAATAGTACAGTATATTGTTCTGCCTGCCTGCATACAGTCTAGGTTCCACAGTGGAACCATTGTTCCTCTGGTGGTGGCTGTTACAACAACATTGAGATATCATTCACACGCCCATAACTGAGCCATTTAAAGTGTACAAATTCAACAGTTTTTAGTACAGAGTTGTGCAACCATCACCAAAATCAAATTAGAGCATTTTCTTTTTTAAAAAAAATGTGGCCACACCATGTGGCCTGCAAGACCTTAGTTACCTGATAAGGGATCGAACCCATGCCCTCGAACCCATGCCCTCTGTACTGGAAGCACAGAGGTTTAACTAATGGACCACCAGGGAAGTCCCTAGAGTATTTTCATCACCACAAAAAGAAACCTTATTTCCTTTTGCAGTCACTTCCTGATTCCACCCAACTCTCACCTCAGTCCTTTACAACATTAACCTATTCTTGCCTCTAAAGATTTGTCTCTTCTGGAATATAAATGGTCATATAAACAGAATTATACAGTATATGCCTTTTTTTTTTGGTGGGTGGTTTCTCCAGTTAGCATGTTTTCACGGTTTATTTATGTTGTTTCCTTCTATCAGTACTTTTGTTGCTGAATAACATTCCACTGTAAGGATACATTCCACATTCTATGTATCCACTCATCAGCTGATAAGACATTTGGATTATTTCTACCCCCTCCAGTATCCTGGCCTGGAGAATTCAGGACTATTCAGGACTATATAGTCCATGGGATTGCAACGAGTTGGACACAACTGAGCAACTTTCACTCTCACTACTTTTTTACTATTATGTGGAGAAACATGTTTTTACTTCTTTGAAGTATAAAACTAGGAATGGAATTGCCGGATCATACTTTAACTCAATGTTCAACCTTTAGAGGCTGCCAAACTGTTTTCTGCAGCAGTTATAACAGACAGTGTTAGTCACTCAGTCATGTCCAACTCTTTGTGACCGCATGGACTGTAAAAGCCTGCCAGGCTCCTCTGTCCATGGACTTTTCCAAGCAAGAATACTGGAGTCTGTAGCCATTCCCTTCACCAAAGATCTGCCTTAAACAAGGTTTGAACCCTCATCTCCTGCATTACAGGCAGATTCTTTACCATCTGAGCCACCAGGGAAGCCCAATTTGCAATCCCAACAGTGATGAGGGTTTCCATTTCACCACATTCTCAGCTACATTTGTTATAATCTGCTCTTATTATTTAGCCATCCTAGTGGGTTTCATGCACTTGAGCGCAGGCACTTGAGCCAAGAAAACTGGAGATACCAAGAGAACATTTCATGCAAGGATGGGCTCGATAAAGGACAGAAATGGTCTGGACCTAACAGAAGCAGAAGATATTAAGAAGAGGTGGCAAGAATACACGGAAGAACTGTACAAAAAAGATCTTCATGACCCAGATAATCATGATGATGTGTTGACTAATCTAGAGCCAGACATCTTGGAATGTGAAGTCAAGTGGGCCTTAGAAAGCATCACTACGAACAAAGCTAGTGGAGGTGATGGAATTCCCATTGAGCTGTTTCAAATCCTGAAAGATGATGCTGTGAAAGTGCTGCACTCAATTTGCCAGCAAATCTGGAAAACTCAGCAGTGGCCACAGGACTGGAAAAGGTCAGTTTTCATCCCAATTCCAAAGAAAGGCAATGCCAAAGAATGCTCCAACTACCGCACAATTGCACTCATCTCACATGCTAGTAAAGTAATGCTCAAAATTCTCCAAGCCAGACTTCAGCAATATGTGAACCGTGAACTCCCTGATGTTCAAGCTGGTTTTAGAAAAGGCAGAGGAACCAGAGATCAAATTGCCAACATCCGCTGGATCATGGAAAAAGCAAGAGAGTTCCAGAAAAACATCTATTTCTGCTTTATTGATTATGCCAAAGCCTTTGACTGTGTGGATCACAGTAAACTGTGGAAAATTCTGAAAGAGATGGGAATACCAGACCACTTGACCTGCCTCTTGAGAAATCTGTATGCAGGTCAGGAAGCAACAGTTAGAACTGGACATGGAACAACAGACTGGTTCCAAATAGGAAAAGGAGTACGTCAAGGCTGTATATTGTCACCCTGCTTATTTAACTTATATGCAGAGTACATCATGAGAAATGCTGGACTGGAAGAAACACAAGCTGGAATCAAGATTGCTGGGAGAAATATCAATAATCTCAGATATGCAGATGACACCACCCTTATGGCAGAAAGTGAGGAGGAGCTAAAAAGCCTCTTGTTGAAAGTGAAAGAGGAGAGTGGAAAAGTTGGCTTAAAGCTCAACATTCAGAAAACGAAGATCATGGCATCTGGCCCCATCACTTCATGGGAAATAGATGGGGAAACAGTAGAAACAGTGTCAGACTTTGTTTTTTTGGGCTCCAAAATCACTGCAGATGGTGACTGCAGCCATGAAATTAAAAGGCGCTTACTCCTTGGAAGAAAAGTTATGACCAACCTAGATAGTATATTCAAAAGCAGAGACATTACTTTGCCGACTAAGGTCCGTCTAGTCAAGGCTATGGTTTTTCCTGTGGTCATGTATGGATGTGAGAGTTGGACTGTGAAGAAGGCTGAGCGCAGAAGAATTGATGCTTTTGAACTGTGGTGTTGGAGAAGACTCTTGAGAGTCCCTTGGACTGCAAGGAGATCCAACCAGTCCATTCTGAAGGAGATCAACCCTGGGATTTCTTTGGAAGGAATGATGCTAAAACTGAAGCTCCAGTACTTTGGGCACCTTATGCGAAGAGCTGACTCATTGGAAAAGACCCTGATGCTGGGAGGGATTGGGGGCAGGAGGAGAAAGGGACGACCGAGGATGAGATGGCTGGATGGCATCACAGATTCAATGGACGTGAGTCTGAGTGAACTCCGGGAGTTGGTGATGGACAGGGAGGCCTGGCGTACTGCGATTCATGGGGTCGCAAAGAGTCGGACACGACTGCGCGACTGAACTGAACTGAAGTGGGTTTCATGAAGTGGCATCTCACTGTGACCAAGGATGTTTAGCATCTTTTTGCTTATTGGCCACACTTCCTTTGGAGAAATGTCTACTCAAGTCTACTGTCTACTTTTGAATTGGGCTGGTCTTTTATTATTGAGTTTTAAGAGTGCTTTATATATTCTCGATATAAGTCCCTTATCAGAGAGGATTTGCAAATACTTTCTATCCTTTTGTGGGCTTCTTTTCATTCTTGATGATCTCCCTTGAACCATAAATATTTAATTTTAATGAAGTTCAGTTTATTTATTTTTTATGTGGTTGCTTGTTCTTTTGATGTTGTCATCAAGAAACTAATGTCCAATCTAAGGTCACAAAGATTTACACTTACCTTTTTCTCCTATAGTTTTTTTAATATGTTAGTTCTTACACAGAAGGCTATGGCACCCCACTCCAGTACTCTTGCCTGGAAAATCCCATGGACAGAGGAGCCTGGTGGGCTGCAGACCATGGGGTCACTAAGAGTCGGGCACGACTGAGCAACTCACTTTCACTTTTCACTTTCATGCATTGGAGAAGGAAATGGCAACCCACTCCAGTGTTCTTGCCTGGAGAATCCCAGGGACGGGGGAGCCTGGTGGGCTGCTGTCTATGGGGTCGCACAGAGTCGGACACGACTGAAGCGACTTAGCAGCAGCAGCAGCAGCAGCAGTTCTTACATAAAGGTCTTTGATCCACCTAAGTTCAGAGTGTGAGACAGAGGCCTAACTTCATTCCTTGATTTGAGGATATCCAGGTCAGCTGTCCCAATATTTTTTATTGAAAAGACCGTTTTCCTCCCTGTTGAGCAGCACTCTCACCCTTGTTGAAAACCAATTTACTGTGAATGTAAGTTTCCTGCTGGATTCTAAATTCTATTCCATTGATCTGTATGTTTTCCCTTATACCAGTACCACACAGTCTCAATTAATGAACTAGTACTCTGATTGATCAATTGTTAAAACAGTACTACTAATCATATGTGAAGACCTCATTTCAAGCATAATCCCCCAAGAAAACTTCAGATTAGTTTATAATAACATTAAAAGCTATTCTAATCAGCTGATGACAGTTTATATGCACAACTAAAATTTTTTAAGCTGCTACCCATGAGAAATGAATAAAATGTATGATGGGGGCAGGGAGGGAATATCTGAAAGGAGGCTTATTTTCAGAGAAGGAAAGGTGGCCAACACAGACAGTAAATTTCGATGTCACACTTGAGTCATTCCTTCAACTATAGTTCCCTTTAGCCAGCATCCTTTAAATAAACAACTGTGTTAAGCAATAAACAGATTTTGGTATATTCTGCAAGTCCAACAACCCTGGGAAATGAAAGCAGCTTAAAACTTTATTCCAGATCTCTCTCCTGAGCTGAGCGTCTTCTGGATCACTTCAGCAAACACCCCACAAATTCCTTAGCATATTCAGAACAGAGTTCATCATTTTCCTCACTGATCTTGCTTCACCTACTGTTTTTACCTTATCTGTAAACCACAGTACTCTTTTAAAAGTGGGATATTAAGACACTTCAAATAGTAGTTCTGAGAATTAAATGAGATAAACATTAACAGAAGAACCTGGCACAGTTTGTATCACTAAGTAAGCAGTCATCTACATCCTCTTTCCTTTTTCTATAGGTTGTAATAAGCATTTCCAATTTTAAATCCTGTCACTTCTGTCCACTGAGTACCTAATGTCACTGATTTTTTTTCCCCTCTTTCATTTCTAGCTACATTAAATCCTTTTCAAGTATGCCTGATCTACTCTGGTAGTATCTTGGGGTTTTTTTCCCTAATGCTTCTGATTCTTCCTTATATGATTCACTCATTTAAAAATATTTATTTTATAGTCTTTCTCTAATACCTCTATTACTGAATTTCTTAGGAGATTTAAGATTATTTTTGGTATCTGAACATTACCAGTAATAGATTTATTTCCTCGTTTCAATTTTGGAATAAAAGGACTTCCCTGTTTCTTTCCTGTCTAGAGGGAGTGCTTAAAATTGGAAATATTTCATCTTTCTATAATAGTAATTAAAAACAAACTACTTAGAATTTAAATACCAGCACATAAAATTATCTTCATGGTGAAAGGCCATTAATAGCTCCTTATATGTATGCTGGAAAAAAACAACTTCCAGGCTGAATGTAAGCTGGCTCCCTAGCTGCAGAGAAACTGTAAATTCTGATACATATTTTATCCCACCAAAAGACAATACTTCAGCTTAAAAGAGTGCTGGTATGGTCTGTTCTTTAATCTTTTCTTATTCTTTAAATAGCTAGCCAATACTGTTATATAGCCAAAGACACATTATTGAAGTTTACTAGGCAAAGGAACTGAGTAAGAAGAGTGGGAAGGTGGTGAATCTTTCTCAAGATCCCTAAACTACCCTCCAGACACCAGGTATCTTCTACTTCACTAACACAAAACAAAACAAGCAACAAGTAACTGTACTCTGAAAGTCTGCAGCACCAAAACTATCCCTTTGCTACCATATCTTAGTCCCTTTCACTGATAAGGAAGTTGAGACCCCAATTTCTCCTCTTTATACGGGGGGTGGTGGTGGTGGTTGTATTTCAAGTCACACTAGCCCCCCCAATCAGAACAGTTCTACCCGGAATTCAACAGCTCCAGGCAGTCACAACTAGGGCGTAACACCTAGGACTGGGTGTCCAGATGCCTGCTTTCTTCCATGTTTTAAGTTCAGAATTTTCCTTTCTGCTTCCTTCTCCCTTTTCTGCCTCTTACTGGAAGGGAGCTCTGGACTTCCTCTCAAGGCTGTCCCTACCCTAAGCAAATCTGCCCAACTTCCCTTCCTCCGAAGTACCTGTCCTGCTGAGAGGAGTATAGTTTTCTCCAAAATAGGTCTAATACCTACTATGTTTACCAGAAGAAAAGCATATGGCGGGATACTGTATTTTGGTCACATTTATTTAAAGTGTGGTCATGACCACAAACATCAAATCTTCACTTCATGCCATCATGTTCATAAATACAAAGCTGAGAATTAAAAACCTGGTAGGGCCCCTCATCACTGCATGGAACTGATATCTGGTTTACTAGAAGATTCCGTCTGCACTGATACCTAATACCATTTATCCAGAATGTGTTATTATGAAACTATTCTAGTTTTCACAAAAACAAAACTATATACCAAAGAACTTCTAACCGGAAGAGGAACAGTAAGTAATCCAAAACAGTGCTTCCCAGCCTCCTTCACATTATGGCATGTGCAGCCCCGCGCATGCACGCGCACACACACACAACACACATTTGTAAAGCACTGAGATTAAGGGACAAGCCCACAAGGGCTCCACCACCCAGATCCCTAGCTGGCACCCCTAGGACAACACAACAGACAAGAAACACTGATAGAACAGACCTCCATGCTGACACTTGGGGCCATTGAAACAAACTAGAGGGAGGGTCACACATACACTGTCATAAAGAAATTAGCTTAATTAAAAAAAAAAAAAGAAATTAGCTTAATTAAACAAAACTCTGTGCTAAACAGATATCTAACCTACACATCTTGCATAAACCAGGAAACATTCATGCCATCTCCACTAGAAGTTTTGTCAAATCAAGGCCAGCATTCACCAGTCCCTCCTGTGTACCCAAACCACCTTTACTTTTATTAAACAATCACAATCTTATAGTTACCAACAGATGTATTTATTTCTTAGATTAAATTGCCCTTGAAGGCAGAGAACTTGTTTCATTCAGTTTTACTTCCCTCTACTCCATAATACCAAAAAAAAAAAAAAGCATGGCTTCCATGGTGGTCCAGGGGTTAGGAATCCACCCGCCAATGCAGGAGACATGAGTTAGGGTTAGATCCCTGGTCCAGGAAGATCCCACACGCCTAGAAGCAACCAAGCCTGTGCATCACAATGAGCGAGCCGGTGCCCTAAAGCCGATGATCTGACGAGAAGCCCTAGCAGCAGCTGCAGAGTAGGCCCTGCTTGCCAAAACTAGAGAAAGCCTGAGTACAACCATAAATAAATAAATCTTTTTTAGAATTTCTTTTAAAAGGTAGTTTGAATAACTATCCCCTGGAGAAGGGAAAGGCTACCCACTCCAGTATTCTGGCCTGGAGAAGTCCAAGGACTGAGTGACTTTCACTTCATTTCACTTTGAATAACTAACATTAAATTTGAACTTGTGTTGAGCCATGTTCACTGACTATGCTGTTTGCACTTCACCATAATCAGTGTATGGTCCAGGTACTTTCTCCCTCTGTATTCCGAAATTTGATCAATTTAGCTCAACACTCAATTATCCCACTTTCCCAAAGTTTCAAAGGATACACAAAAATGTTAGTTTGCATGAGCCCTCCATTCCGTTCCGTTCAGTCGCTCAGTCGTGTCCGACTATTTGCGACCCCATGAATCGCAGCACGCCATTGAGTCCGTGATGCCATCCAGCCATCTCATCCTCGGTCGTCCCTCTCCTCCTACCCCCAATCCCTCCCAGCATCAGGGTCTTTTCCAATGAGTCAACTCTTTGCATAATGTGGCCAAAGTACTGGAGCTTCACTTTTAGCATCATTCCTTCCAAAGAAATCCCAGGGTTGATCCCTACATTCATAAACTTAGAAAACAAAAGAAAATGCCCATTTACTATAGAACTCTTAACATCCAAGTATCAACTCTTTTATTCCAATCAAAAACACTGTTCCCAGAATTCAGCACAATACTGAAAATACTGCTGCTACCAGCCACAGACCATAACAGTAACTTTAAATTGTCCGTGGAGATTAGGAAGCATTTTAAATTGTCACTCATACCAAAGGATTTTGGGCAATGAGAATGATAAACCTGTACGCAAGACAGCAAAAGAGACACAGATGTACAGAACAGCCTTTTGGACTCTGTGGGAGAGGGAGAGGGTGGGATGAGTTGGCAGAGTGGCAATGTAACATGTATGATATCATAAGTGAAACAAATCGCCAGTCTAGGTTTGATGCAGGATGCAGGATGCTTGGGACTGATGCACGGGGATAATCCAGAGAGAAGGTGTGGGGCGGGAGGGGGGAGGTGGGGGTCGGGATTGGGAGTTCATGTACACTCGTGGCTGATTCATGTCAATGTATAGCAAAACGAATACAGTATTGTAAAGCAAAACAAACTAAAAAAAAAAAAATCAATTAAAAAAAAAAACTGGGTCTATCCAAGGCAAAAAAAAAAAAATTTATTCTCATACAAGAATGAATTTGCATTTTATTATTAAATAGTACGAGAGCCTTAATATTTAGAATCATGGTTTATGTTTCATCTTCTCCTTTAAAATGTATTTAATTTTTAATAGTAAGTGGAATATATTTCGGAGAAGGCAATGGCACCCCACTCCAGCACTCTTGCCTGGAAAATCCCATGGACGGAGGAGCCTGGTGGGCCACAGTCCATGGTGTCACTAAGAGTCAGACACGACTGAGTGACTTCACTTTCACTTTCATGCATTAAGAGAAGGAAATGGCAACCCACTCCGGTGTTCTTGCCTGAAGAAGCCCAGGGATGGCAGAGCCTGGTGGTCTGCCGTCTATGGGGTCGCACAGAGTCGGACACAACTAAAGCGACTTAGCAGTAGCAGTAGCAGAATATACTTACTAACAGTAAATAATTAACTACTAATACAAATTAGTACACAAATTAATGTCACACAGCACCATTCCCAAAATATTCTACTTCTTATGTTTTTGCTTAAAACACCAGTTGTTATTAAAAATTTATTTTTGCAAAGTTTAAAAAAACAAGGTCTCAATAAATATTCCTCAGTTCAGTTCAGTCGCTCAGTCAAGTCCGACTCTTTGCAACCCCATGAATCGCAGCACGCCACGCTTCCCTGTCCATCACCAACTCCCGGAGTTCACTCAGACCCACGTCCATTGAGTCCGTGATGCCATCCAGCCATCTCATCCTTGGTTGTCCCCTTCTCCTCCTGCCCCCAATCCCTCCCAGCATCAGAGTCTTTTCCAATGAGTCAACTCTTCGCATGAGGTGGCCAAAGTACTGGAGCTTCAGCTTTAGCATCATTCCTTCCAAAGAAATCCCAGGGTTGATCTCCTTCAGAATGGACTGGTTGGATCTCCTTGCAGTCCAAGGGACTCTCAAGAGTCTTCTCCAACACCACANACTTCAGCTTCTTCAGCGTTCCTGGTTGGGGCATAGACTTGGATTACTGTGATATTGAATGGTTTGCCTTGGCAACGAACAGAGATCATTCTGTCATTTTTGAGATTTCATCCAAGTACTGCATTTTGGACTCTTTTGTTAACCATGATGGCTACTCCATTTCTTCTGAGGGACTCCTGCCCGCAGTAGTAGATATAATGGCCATCTGAGTTAAATTCACCCATTCCAGTCAATTTTAGTTCACTGATTCCTATAATGTCGACATTCACTCTTGCCATCTCCTGTTTGATCACTTCCAATTTGCCTTGAATCATGGACCTGACATTCCAGGTTCCTATGCAATATTGCTCTTTACAGCATCAGACCTTGCTTTTATCACCAGTCACATCCACAGTTGGGTACTGTTTTTGCTTTGGCTCCATCCTGTCATTCTTTCTGGAATTACTTCTCCACTGATCTCCAGTAGCATATTGGGCACCTAGTGACCTGGGGAGTTCCTCTTTCAGTATCCTATCATTTTGCCTTTTTATACTGTTCATGGTGTTCCCAAGGCAAGAATACTGAAGTGGTTTGCCATTTCCTTCTCCAGTAGACCATATTCTGTCAGACCTCTTCACCATGACCCTCCTGTCTTGGGTGGCCCCGTGGGCATGGCTTAGTTTCACTGAGTTAGATAAGGCTGTGGTCCATGTGATCATGTTTTTGCTTTGGCTCCATCCTGTCATTCTTTCTGGAATTACTTCTCCACTGATCTCCAGTAGCATATTGGGCACCTAGTGACCTGGGGAGTTCCTCTTTCAGTATCCTATCATTTTGCCTTTTTATACTGTTCATGGTGTTCCCAAGGCAAGAATACTGAAGTGGTTTGCCATTTCCTTCTCCAGTAGACCATATTCTGTCAGACCTCTTCACCATGACCCTCCTGTCTTGGGTGGCCCCGTGGGCATGGCTTAGTTTCACTGAGTTAGATAAGGCTGTGGTCCATGTGATCAGATTGACTAGTTTTCTGTGATTATGGTTTCACTGTGTCTGCCCTCTGATGCCCTCTCGCAACACCTGCCGTCTTACTTGGGTTTCTCTTAGCTTGGACGTGGGGTGTCTTCACGGCTAGATACATGTGACTGGCTAGAGACACATGCATACCATGGTTCAGATATAACAGGACCAAACACTCTGTGTTCATGTTCCAGTTTCTCACTAACTGTGTGAACTTGATTTAGTCTCACAGCTTCTCTAAGCCTAAATATATATGCCTTACTCTCTGCCTGATGACCACCACTCCACTGAAGGTTAGCTGAATGGCCTCACTAAGGTTGCTCCTGGACAGTTGTAGCTTGTGGGAGGGGCCCACTGTGGCCTGTAATTAGGACAGCCTAATAAGCTGAAGCATAGGAATTTGATGATACTTGGCAGCTTTAAACTGTAAAAATGGCAATTTCACGTGGTTTGACTAAATATAAGAAAATGGATCTGATTTTCTTCCTTCACCAAATTAATGCCATTTTTTTAAAATGGTGGGGAAAAATAGCAGAAAGATAAAAGCAATCCAAGAAGCCATCAGTGGATAAATGTTGCAAAATGTGGTATGTCCATATAATGGAATACTAATCAGTTATAAAAAGGAAGAATATTTTGACACATGCTACAACATGGATGAAGCTGAAGACATTATGCTAAGTGAAATAAACTAGTCACAAAAGGAGAAACGTTATATGATTCTACTTATATGAGGTTCCTAAAACAGTCAAATTCATAAAGACAGAAAGAAGAGATGTTGCCAGGGACTGGGGAGAGGGGAAATTTTAGTTACTGTTTAATAGAGACAGAGTTCTAGTTGGGGAAGATGAAAAGTCCTGGAGATGGACAGTGGGAAAGATTATACAACAATGTACATGTACCTAACACCACAGAAAGTACACTAAATTGGTTAATTTTATGTTATGTATATATAAACAATAAATTTTATGTGTATATATTTAATGGTAAATTTTATATTATGTATGAAAAGCACAGTGGGAGGTGCCTGTTCTAGATTAAAGGAGACTTAAGAGACATAACCAAATGTGATCAGATCTTGTGTAATCATGGTTCTAACAACCAAATGTTTTTTTTTTTTTTTTAATTAAAGGACAACTGGGGAAATTTAAATGCGGATTACATTAGCCATTATCAGGAAATGATTAACTGTGTCAGGATGATGTGGTATTTATTTAAGAATCATTATCTTTTAGAGAAGTAGCCAAAGTCTTTGGGAATAAATTATAAATTATCACGTCTGATGTATAAGAAAATTCTACTATGCATGTGTCTTAATCTCTCAATATTTTTTCACATCAGATCAGTCGCTCAGTCATGTCTGACTCTTTGTGACCCCAGGGACTGCAACACACCAGGCCTCCCTGTCCATCACCAACTCCTGAAGCCTTCTCAAACTCATTTCCATCACGTCAGTGATGGCATCCAACCATCTCATCCTCTGTCGTCCCCTTCTCCTCCCTCCTTCAATCTTTCCCAGCATCAGGGTCTTTTCTAGTGAGTCTGTTCTTCACATCAGGTGGCCACAGTATTGGAGTTAACCTATCAAATTAAAAGTCTGGGCTTTTTGTGGGGAAGCAATTTTTAAAAACGCCCTAAAAGACTGAACACTTCAGTTAAAAAAAAACATACTTTAGGAAAATTACAATGAACGTCCTCATTCAGGAAACACTTTAATGTTTATTTTGTTCCAATCACTGCAATGGAGGTACACAGAGGTGAAACAAATAAAACATAATAAAAACATTAAAAAAGTAAAAACAAAAAACAATTTTTTCCAAGCACAGTGAGGGAAGAAACGTTGCTAACAACCTGGGAGGATGAAGGGAGATTCAGAAAGATCTCTCAGAAGAGATGAGTATTTCGGAGGGGTGGGAATTAGCCAGGCAACAGGAGGCAGCGAAGGATACTCCAGTCAGCAGGATAGCCCTTAGAATAGAAATAGCATGGCAAGCAGGGGAGGGCAGGAGTCCAGATTACGCATAAGAGCATAAGCAGCTCAGTGTTGCCAGAGCTTAAAGGAGTGGGGCTGGGGGGTGAGGAACCGACACAGAACCTGGAGAAATAATCAGGTGTCAGGCTCACTGAAAAGCCTCGTGAACTGAAGCAAGAACTCCACTTTGCAGGCAACTTTTAAACTGCTAGATGCTAAGTAACAAGGCTGAAAGTAGGCTGGAGGCAAGGGAATAGAGAGGCAGGGCCCAATCCTGAGACAGCAGAGATTCAAGCTACATGACTGGCATCTGACTGAACGTGGAAGATGAGGAAGGAGTCCAGGAAAGCTCTCAAATTTCAAGTTCAGGTTACGGTGAGAGTGATGATGCCATAAACAGAAAAAAGAAAAAAACAAAGGCTTTAAACACTTTGAGCTTAAGAAGCTGATATGATGCTCATATGATTAATTTCCAGTAGATGATTAAAACAGATTTAAACTCCCCCCAAAGAAATGGTGGTTAAAACTAAGGCAACTTCTGATGTGGACAAGAAAAAGTCCATAGAGAAGCAAGTTATGGACAGAACCTCAAGACATGCATATACCTAATGGGTAGAAAGAAGAGCTGGCAAAGACGATCCAGAAAGAATAATCAATGAGGCAGAAGGACCAGGAGAGATTATATATCCAGAGAGTGTATTCAAGAAAAGAGAATTATAGAGTATCTGCTATAGGACATATAGAATCCTGAAAAACTTCATGTTCTGCAAGATTAGGAAGAAAGAGGGAAATACATCAAGACAGTTAGAACAGTAAGCACCTTTAAGACAGAACACGCATTCCATGGGAGCCAACAGGCATACTCCTGGACTTGCTATGTTCAACTGTTTCTGTACTTCAACCACTTGTGTTCAACTCTTGTTATTTGGGAGGGCTAAACTGTTTATGTGCTGGTAAAAATCAAGTATTAGCCTACATGAATTTTGCATGAACTAACATCATTCCTCTTTAACATTCAAATACGAACTAGTTTACGTTACAGAAATTCATTACAGTAGAACAGACTGTTAATGGCGGGTCAGACAACAGTATTAATGCCATAAAGTCAATAATAAAAGAAAAGTATTAATATCTTAGACTGTACTTTTCACTCCCAACTATATTATCTAATCTCTCTTAAAGAGTGCCTATTAAATAAATTGTCCATGCTAGTCGATAAATGACCAGTCATAACCCAAGGTCCCTAGACTCGGTGGGCTTCCTGACAGGCTGTTATACACACAGGAGAATTTGTGTACATCACAGCAATCTAGATCAAATAGGTAAAGGAAAACTCAGAGAAAAGCATTAGAGGGAAGGAAAAAAATAGAGAGGTCAAGAAAGGCCCTGTGGAGAATTGCTGAAGGGTTTTTTTTGAACTATAATGATATCTGGAGGAACTGCAATCTTGGTGTCTCACAGATACATGGAGGAGTCTAAGTGAAGAAAGAGTTTGTCAGAGTGAGCCCCACTAAACAGACAGCAAAAGCAAGTATACAGGAATGTATACAAATGTACAAAATGTATAGGAAGTATAAGAAGTGGTAGGTAAGGTAGAAAAGGCAAAATTTTTTTGTAAAATTAAGTGCAGCATACTAAGGACTTTTCATTTTATCCTGAAAGCAATGGGATGTATTGCCAGAAAAGTGCTACAGAAAGACTTCAGAAAGATCAATCCGTAAGCTGCACTGGGGAGGAAAGACCCAGGCGAACCTAGGGCACTGCCACAGCTGCGCAGGTGACTGTGACAGGGGCCGACACGAGGGCAGAGCGTTAAGACTGATAACAGAGACGAAAACGTGAGGGCTCGTCAGACGACTAACCAACAGTGAGGGCAAGGAAGACGGGAATCAAAGCTGAGGAGCAGGACTTTAAGCTTGATCAGTTAGTATATCTCTTGCCAATAGAGGTTTCAAAGAAAGAAACAAGTTTAGTAGTGCTAGTTAAATTTGAGGACAAGAAAATATTTATTTAGCCCTAGTATTAAAAACTGAAGCCAAGGAAGGAGGTTCAAGAAGGAAAGGATATATGCATATTTATAGCTGATTAACACTGGTGTGTGACAGAAACCAACACAACATTGTAAAGCAATTATCCTCCGATTAAAAAATAAACTATCAAACTCTTAGGGGAACATATGCAGTACACTCCTTGATATAAATCACAGCAAGATTCTGTATAACCCACCTCCTAGAATAATGGAACTAAAAACCAAAATAAACAAATAGGACCTAATTAAACTTAAAAGCTTTTGCACAGCAAAGGAACTAAACAAGGGAACAGACAACCCTCAGAATGGGAGAAAACACCAGCAAATGAAACAACTAACAAAGAATTAATTTCTAAAAGCTATAAGCAGCTTATGCAGCTCAATACCAGAAAAACAAACAAGCCAATTAAAAAGTGGGTAGAAGACCGAAACAGACATTTCTCCAAAGAAGACATACAGATGGCTAATAAACACATGAAAAGATGCTCAACAGCACTCATTAGAGAAATATAAATCAAAACTATAATGAGGTATCACCTCACACCAGTCAGAACGGCCATCATCAAAAAATCTACAAACAATAAATGCTGGAGAGGGTGTGGAGAAAAGGGAACCCTCTTGCACTGTTGGTGGCAATGTAAATTGATACAGCCACTATGGAGAACAGTATGGGGATTCCTGGAGAAAAAAAAAAACTAGGAATGAAACTACCAAAAGACCTAACAATCCCACTACTGGCATATTCCCTGAGGAAACCATAAGTGAAAAAGACACATGTACCCCAATGTTCACTGCAGTGCTATTTACAATAGCTAGGACACGGAAGCAGCCTAGACTGATGTTCATCAACAAATGAGCAGATAAAGAAGTTGTGGTACATATATACAATGGACTATTACTCAGCCATAAAAAGGAACACATCTGAGTAAATTCTATTGAGGTGGCTGAACCTACAGCCTATTATACAGAGTGAAATCAGAAAGAGAAAAACAAATATCATATATACATGTATGTGGAATCTAGAAAGATGGTCCCGATGATCAGGGTTCATCAGGGCAGCAACAGAGCCGTAGACCTAGAGACAGACTCATGGACCCAGCGTGTGAAGGAGAGGGGGGACAAACAGACAGCAGCACTGACACATATACATTACGAGACGTAAAACTGATAGCAGGGAGCAATCTGCTGTATGATGCAGGGAGCTCAAACCTGCTGCTCTGTGACAACTCAGAAGGACGGGATGGGGTGAGAGGGAGGTTCAAGAGGGAAAGGACGCATGCATGTATGCCTATGGCTGACTCATGGTGATTATGGCAGAAACCAATACAACATTTTAGAGCAATTATCCTCCAATTAAAAAATCATTTTAAAATAAACAAAAGAAACAGAAGCCTAAAGTTTAAGTGGGAAGGCCAAGAATATGAGTTACTATTTTTCAGTGAAACCAACCAACTGGCTTTTTAATATAGGCAGACTTTGCAAGAGTTAAAAAAAAAAAAAGGTAAATAAAATGATAAATTCAATGTCAAAAAAATTTATTAGCAAAGTTTTAAAATAATGAAAAGGGCTTCCCTGAAAGCTCAGCTGGTAAAGAATCTGCCTGCAATGCAGGAGAACCCAGTTTGATTCCTGGGTCAGGAAGATCCCCTGGAGAAGGGATAGGCTACCCACTCCAGTATTCCCGGGCTTCTCTTGTGGCTCTGGTAAAGCCAGAGCTGGTAAAGACTCTGCCTGCAATGGGGGAGGCCTGGGTTTGATCCGTGGGTTGGGAAGAATAGGGACTTCTCTGATATAGTTAAGATTTCCTAATTATTTCCCCCATTTATTAACCTTCAGCTGTGCATCATACAAATCAAGTCTTAGGTTCTACTCAGTGAAGAGACAGTGCAGCACAGTAAGCAAGTTTTGGCTTTAGTGTCACACGGCTTCATTGTAAGTTTAGGTTCTGCCTAAAGCGCAGTGGTCCTTGGATTGGGAAGATCCCCTGGAAAAGAAAACGGCAATCCACTCCAGTATTCCTGCCTGGAAAATCCCATGGACAGAGTAGCCTTGTGGGCTACAGTCCATGGGGTCACAAAGAGTTGCACACACACTATCACTTAAACCATCTGAGGCCTTGGGGCTAACTACTTAAGAACTGCTAAGCCTCAAGCTTCCTTGGATAATAATACATACAAACTTCCTAAGACTAAATAATGCATATAAAGAATTGATACTTGGTACAGGTAGTCCTTGGAAGGAAAGTTACGACCAACCTAGACAGCATATTAAAAGGCAGAGACAGTACTTTGCCAACAAAGATCCGTCTAGTCAAGGCTATGGTTTTTCCAGAGTCACGTATGGATGTGAGAGTTGGACTGTGAAGAAAGCTGAGCACCGAGGAATTGATGCTTTTGAACTGTGGTGTTGGAGAAGACTCTTGAGAGTCCCTTGGACTGCAAGGTCCAACCAGTCCATCCTAAAGGAGATCAGTCCTGGGTGTTCATTGGAAGGACTGATGCTGAAGCTGAAACTCCAGTACTTTGGTCACCTCATGCAAAGAGTTGACTCACTGGAAAAGACCCCGATGCTGGGAGGGATTGGGGGCAAGAGGAGAAGGGGATGACAGAGGATGAGATGGCTGGATGGCATCACCGACTCGATGGACGTGAGTTTGAGTGAACTCCAGGAGTTGGTGATGGACAGGGAGACCTGGCGTGCTGCGATTCATGGGGTTGCAAAGAGTCGGACACGATTGAGCGACTGAACTGAACTGAACTGAACAGGTACACTATAAGCATTCAATAAACGTTAAGAATTTTTAAATAATCATTCGTTTCTGTCACATTAAAATATCACATCCTTGAAGTGAACATTTGACCCACGTGGCAATTACCTGCAAGTATGATTTATAAGTATTCACTAAATGGAATTCATTATGTATTTCCTAGTTTTAGATACCAAATCCATTCCCCCTACCCAAGCCTTAAACTGCTGACCATGATAATTATTCCCTCCCTGACTTTCATCTATAAAGCTCAGGATAACCTTTATCTCCTTTCTCTCCACTGAGCTTGACAAAGAAGAGAAAGGAAGGGGAGGAGGTTCAAATCCTCATTCTACGTTAGGACCATCCCCGGTCTTAATTTTTTGGCACATTCCTCCTTACATATGGGTAACAGTACCTTCCTCCAAAATTTATTCTAGTTATCTCTGCCCAGTCACCTTTTCCCATCGCTGTTATCATGTTATACCTCCTAACCCTACTCTGAAATAAATTTCTTCAGATCTCATCAATAAGTTTCTTATCAACAATTTTTTGCCACAAAAATATTCTCAAACCACCACAGGCAACCTTGAAGCCCCATCTCTTCCTCCTTCATCTATCTTCTCTTCTTTTTCACCCAGATCTTTATTCTCAAATTTCTTGTGTGCCCAGCGCAAGTGTAGTACATCCGTTCTATGAAATTCGCCAACCTTTCATCTATGAAGCCATTCCCAATTGAACGACTATGAAACTGCATTCTTCAACCCCCTCCCTAGTCACAATTCCCTGGCATAACTCCACACTTTTTTCTGCCTCCAATGCAGGAGAGCTGGGTTCGATCCCTGGGTCGGGAAGATCCTCTGGAGAAGGAAATGGCAATCCATTCCAGTATTCTTGCCTGGATAATTCCACGGACAGAGAAGCCTAGTAGGTTACAGTCCACGGGTGGCAAAGAGTCGGACACGACTGAGCGAATTCACCTTCACCTTAAGAAAATATGTGTTTTATTCTTACACCTAGCATCTTGTGTATAGGCTGGCTATATAATCTATCATGTTTTATCTTTTATCTATTCTGTAGGATAGGTCAAAGTATATTTCACTGATTTTTTTAACAGACTGATAATCACTACTATTTAGTCACAGAGCTAAGTTGCAACCTAAGTTTCTAGTGTAATAGTTTCTAAAAAGGGTAAGACTAAACTAGATAAGGTGTCTAGTGTCAGTTTATACCAAATTCCACAATAAAGGCACTTGAGCAGATCTGACCCCAGTTGACCCTTTAGTCACATTTCTAGCACCCCTCTCTCTTAGCAGTCCAGCCACAGTGGTAATTGAAGAGCCCTACATTCTCGGGACTCTGTAGTTACTGCTCCCTCACGTCTGAAATGCCCCTTCCTTGCCCTCTCGCTCTCCCAGGCTAACTTTCTTGCATCCTTCAGGATCTACTCACTCCCATTCATCCACTAGAAATCAACCAGAACATGTCCCTTGACTGCTTAGCTCCAAGTCAGGATCTCCTCATGCATTCTCAGCATACACTTATTGATGTCACTGCCCTGTAGCGATCAGTTTACTTTCCTACACTCCTACTGAACTGTAAAAGTGAACTCCTCGAGGTGCAGACTGACAACCTTATATACCCAACAGACAAAGAATGAATGCTCATACCCACTCCATGACCTTGTGCAGCCTGTACAAGCAGTCTTGAGCTTAGGCATCTCAAGTACTTTCCTTCTGTAAAGTGGGGATAATGCTACACCTTGTTCACAAAGTTGTCCTAAGAACTAAAAGCGGTGATCAGTGAAGCTCTTAGTAAAGTGCCTGCCAAGTGCAACTACCATTTCAATGTCTGCTACTTCATGCCTTAGATCCCTTCCTGTATCCTGGGAATCGTAATGCTGTGATCAATACTTTCAGGCTGGAAAGCTTAGTTAGCAACCAGGCATCTTTTTCATGCATCTAGAAGTTACTGGTTACAGTCTGATCATCAGCAGGCATTTACGTGTGCCTATTATGTGCAGGAGTCCTTTCTAGGTTATCACTGAGTTCCCAGAACAAAACAGAGGCAAAAAAAAAAAAAAAGACACAAACCTGTACCAACACCCAAAAGCGGAAAGATTGTTAATTACTTCGATACAAACAATACTTGTAACAATACCGGAATGTTTCAAACTACATTAAGCTTTGCTTTATCACTTGTGTAAGCTTCAAGAACAAATACTGATGAGAAAAGTTTAAAATTAACTTCTATCATCAAGTGGACCAAAAATAAGAGGCAGTCCCCAAATTTCTTGTTGCTATTCCTAAGTTTCACTTTTACTTAAAAGTATTTCTCACAAAAGAAGCTTAACCATGACCACGACAGACATAGACGACCTTAATTTGTCTCAAATGGGAATTCCACGGTATTTCCTAATTAGTATTTAATTTGGCAGCTCCGAAAAATAGCCTGTTTTCTGTTTTTCTAGAAAACAGAACGTTGAATGGCATATCCCCACCACCACCACCTTCTCTAAGGATAAAATGCACACTTTCTTAAGTCACACTGGCCTCTGAGCAAGAATGACAAAACTGTAAATTATGTCACCTGGTATTAGAAAAGGAGGCTGTGGACCTGAAACACCGTCCCCCTAGCAAATCCAGAGGTCAAGTCCCAGGGAAGTTTCTGCACCACACTACACGGCGTTCAGTAGCTGCAGAGAGACCTCTAGCGCTGCCTGCAGAAGCCGAGTTTGCAAACAGTACCTGCTAATGTCACCTTAATGAGACAATGGCAACATGCTGAGTAGCAACGAACTGAGTGACCGCGATGAATGTTTACAGTTTTGCAACCACTTAGACATTCTACCAGCTTACAGCAAGAGGCCCTCCAAGCCTCTTTATTTCAGTACAACGTGTCAAAGGAATGATCCTTCTATGCACACCCCCTCCGCTACAAGAAAAGGCTAAGAAAACAGGTCCTGGGAGCGGAGGTCGGAACAACGTCTCTTCCAAAGCCCTCCACACAATAGACGGGAAACTATTGTCCACCTTCGGCTTGCTCCAAAAGCCAGCGGTTAACGAGAGTACGAGCTGGGAGAAGCTCAGCACGACTGCTCCGGGGAACCGCACCGGGTTATAAGAAAATGGTCCTGGCGCATCCTACCCTCCCCCATCCGCCACCCTCAAACAAGTCGGTTACCCAGCTGGTCCCCACCCCCCTCTGCGGGCCGCCACCGCCCGCCTGGGCCCGGCTCGCCGAAGGTAGGCGCGGGGACCGGCGGAGCCGAGGCTCCATGTGCGGCAGCGCGGGAGGCGCTGAGGGGGCCGTGCCGAGCGGGAGGCTGCACCGCGAGCCGGGCGAGAGCCGCGCCGCCCCCTCAGCGCGGCGGTCGAAAGACCGCGGCCGCAGCATCCCCGGCGCGCGAGGCCCCGGCCCGCGGACCCCGCCTCAGCTCCACACCTCTTCCTCGCCGACAGCAGGCCGCGCCCGCGTGACGGGGCCGAAAACCCCGGCATTTCCCGGTCTCCGCACCGGGCGGCCGCCGGTGGCGGCTGCAGCCCGGACCGCCTCCCCGCCTCCCGCCGCCCGGCCCCCCGGCCGCAGGGACGGGAGGCGGCGGCCAACTCCGACCCATCGCGGGCCGGCGAGAACCAGCCCGGTCGCGCCGGCCCCCCGCCCCTCCTCGCCGCCTCAGGGCCGGCGCGACCGGGCGGGCGAGCCGGGCGGG